>BQNB010015071.1:0-73909 GCA_026074375.1 Tanacetum coccineum
ACCAACAAGGACTATCTGTGCAATGAATGTTTACACTTTCATGGACCAAAATTGCCAACTCTACAAACCTATACCCTGCACCCAAATTAAACCCTTCCCGCCATTGATTACTATTCATCATCCCTCACCCCCACGTGACACTGTAGCAACAGACAAAACCTAACCCCACAACTCACCCCACCTCACTAACCTACAAAAAACACCATGGCAATCCTACACACTTTTATTGGACGAATGCAATCAAAGGCTAAGATCAGCTGGCTTGGTGACCAAGAAAAAATGGAGGGTCAAGATTAAGGGTTTGATTCCTCTCACAGCAAAAACACAACAAGCACACATGAAGAAGACTTCAACTGCTTATTTAAAGAAAAAAAAGAAAGGAGGGAGTGAGTAGTGTAGGAGTAGATTAAGTTAAATTTTTAATGTTTTCTTAGTCTTTTAATTCTGTCATTTTAAAGCTTTGTAATCAATTTATGTTTTTAATGAAAATTTAAGTTTATCGTTATATGCAAATCTGTCCCTTTTTATATTTTTTATGTCATTAAGCCATTTTTGTTCAAAAAGCCAATTCCATAAGCTCTTTTAAGCTATTACAATCTGTTTATTTCATTTAAAGTTTCTCAAAAGAATTTTAGCAAGGTTACTGGTTCATTAAGCAAATTGTTGGGTTTAAGCTTTTTGGAAGATAAGCTGCAATGGAAGAGCTTATGGGGCATATAGTAGAGCTTATTTATAAGCAAGGGTAGGGTTTAGAGCTTATTTAGGTTGTATAACTCCTGTTTTGAGCAAGGGGTTGAGGTACACACTCCTTTTACCATTTTTTGCTTTATTTCTTGTTTAAGCTTATCATGCTTATTGTCTGCTTATTACCAGCTTATAACTGCTTATTATATCTTATTTAATTTGTACCTTGCTATTTGAAGTCACCTTTTTGTTCTTGTTATCTTGTTTCATTGTTTTTATAGAATTCTGTCTCAAATAAGCATTGTACTGTTTGATCTTGTTCTTGCTTTTCAGTGCTTATTTTCTGTTTATAAATGGTTGATTGGTTTTCATTGAAGTTAATTTATATCTGTTTTCCCATAATTCAGCCTAAAACCAGCTTATCTTTGTTTAAATTGCAATTCAAATCTTTAAAGGAGTGTTTGGGACAAGACCCAAAATGGATCAAAATGGGTATAAAATTGTTTTTGGCACTCAAATCAGTTTCATCAAGCCTTAAAATAGTCCTTAAGATAGTTTTTGCATGTTTTTAAAGTCTGAATGCCTAGTTCATTGTTCAATGAAACTATGGTTTAAATCTGTGTGTTCTTAAGCTTGTCTCACTAGCTTATTTTATTTGAATTTGATTAAGTGCTATTTTCTGCTTGTTTATGTTTAAAATGCAGTAGTATAGATTGGTTGAAAGTTCACATTTGTCATCTAAGTTTTTATTGTAAATCTGTCAAAACTTTCTGTCAGTTTTTAAAAGGATAAAGTCCATTTTTCAATCTTGATTTTAAGTAGGTTAATATTAGATTTAAGTTTTAAAAATCATTGCACAAGTAGATTGGAGTATTATTAAGATCCTTTTAAGCTTATTTGAGGATTAGTAGCTTAATTGACTATCTGTTTTAAGCCTGCAGTTTTAGCTTTTAGCACTTGGAGAAAAACTTAACACAAACTCAGTATGTTCTGATTCAAAACAACACTTTTCATTAGCTTTTTAATGGTGTATTTGATATTCAAAATGTTTTCTGATCTCTGTTATAAATAGATTATAGTGCTAGCTTTTAGGTTTTATAGGGCTTGAAGCCATAAGGTTCCATATTCTGGCTTAAAAATAAGCTAGAATATGTCCCTTAAGGTTGTCTAACTAGCAGTACTAGTGTATGAGCTTATTTGGCTTCTCATTGCTTTCTAGTCTGTTTACTTGGCTTATTTGTGTTCCTTTTGCTTATTAGATATTGTTCATTATCTGTCTTGCTTATTTCATTTTCTTTTTGCTTATTTTGTCATTAAAATCCATGATCAGTTTAGCTTTCTTCAAACCTTGGTGTAATAGGGATTCTGTCAATCTTTTCAGCTTATTTCCCAGCTTAATTCTCATTTTCACAAAAAGTTGTAGTTTAGAAAAAAGCTTATTTCCATGTGCTTAATAAGTGTGTGTAAAAAGATTTAGAAAAAAAAAGTTACTGTAGCAAATTAAAAAAGAGTAAGGTCCAGGACTCGAACCTGCGACCTCACTCTTAACAGCACACACACTTAACACTGCCCTTGGGACTTGTCACTTGTTAGTGTTTGCACAATCAAATAGATAACCCCTTTTTAGCCTAATAAGCCAACAACCCTTTTGGGCTTAATTCAAGCTTATTCCTATAAGCTGGCAACCCCAGCTTATTTTTCAAAGATTCCCCACCACTTTAGCTACTTTTTGTATTTTTTTTAGATTTTTATAAAATCGTTTAGTATTTTTTATAATTTATTTAGATTAAAATCTTAATTAATTCATAATAAATAATATAAAAGTCAAAAAAATATAAATCTTTTTTTTAAATTTTCTTTTATCGTTTAGGTCCTAGGAAAAATAAATTCGCTTTCGTAGGGTTAATTTTTTAGAAATTTGATTTTTAAAGAACGGGATCGAATCCCGTTCTCGTTTTCTTCGCGTTTTTAGCCTTAAACACCTCCGTTTTTGATCTAGTTTTCTTTATTCTTACTTTTTAGTCATTTAAGATTTATTAAAAGTTAAAAATTCACTTTAGGATTAAAATTTGATAAATTAGATTTTTAAGTCGCGTTTTTACGTTCCCGTTTTCGTTTTTTAAGTTTAAATCCTTTCTAGCTTTCGTTTTTAGGTTTTATTTATTCGTTTTTGCATTTTATTAAGTAGAATTAGGATTCCAATCCAATCTTTGATCATTCAAGCATTGTTCAAACCGACACTCGACTTTCAAATTCACGCCTCGTCAGGAAGAACGACCCGGGTCCGGTTTTAAACTTTGTGGATAACGAAGTGAGAAACCGATACTTCCGGTAAACCGATCTTCCGGTATGGGAATATTATACTATCTATTGATTATTATCCTATTTTGTTATATATATTTAGATATTTATTTTTATTTATTATATATTGAAATAAATGGAATGAAATCATATGAACCATAGTCAAGATACGATTTTCATGAATTGAAGGGAGAGTACACTCCACCATAGAGCGAGTCTATAATACGATGAGATGGTGTATGGTTACTTTGACAAAGGTGCTAGTAATCACATGAACAGGTAATTACTCGTATCTTTTCTAAATTTAATGAAAATTTATTAGAATGTTAGTGTTAACCCGTGTTTTGGGTATTTTACGAGTCAATTAATTCACTATGTATATTTGTAGTATTGTAAGCGTTTGCTTTAAATAGTAATCGTTAATGTTTAAAATCGGTAGCTAAAAATTATCGTTCAATGTAAAAGGGCATCAAACAATTAAGTGTTTACATCAAACAAGGGTTAAGTAATTATTTTAAGGATAATTATTAACTTTGTTCATTGTATAAATAGTTTATCAATAAAAAGAATTGTTCATCATAGGCGTTATATATCAATAAAATAGTAATTCATTATATACTTTATTTATTACAATAAAAACTGTTCATCAATAAAAAAGAACTATTTTTTAATAAAAAGAGTTGTTCATTAATAGTGAGAGTTTTTTATCAATAAAAAAAGTTGTTCATCATAAGTGTTTTTTATAAAAAAAAATTGGTTATTCATTTATAATAAGAGTTCTTTAGTGTACGCATTTGACTGTTTTAATTGTGTTTATTATCAGTTAAAATTCACCTTAAAATGAATTTTAATTGTCTTTTATGGAGAAAAAGCTTATATAGACTTTTAATGTTAATGAAAAAAGTAATATATTAAAAGTAGAAAAGGAAGATAAGAAAGTAAATATATAAAAGTAGGAGTGAAAATAGAAAAAGATGATGCTAAAAAAAGAAAAAGGAAAGAACACTTATCATACTCTTAAATGACTTTTTAAACTTTGTATTTAATCCCTACTATTTGTGAGATTACATTATATATATAAAATCATCAACTTGTGTACTTTACATATTATAGGGACTAATCTTGTTAAGTTGTATATACGTATAAATAGAGGAGGAGTTGTAAGAATTGTAAGTATAACTATTTATAATCATTCATATCAATATATAAAGTTTATCAATTTTCTGTCAATCTCACACACTTTACACACACTAGTCTTTGTCTTATCAATCTAACCTCGTTTTAATAGTGTGGTATCAGAGCTATGAAATTATTTAATTAGTATGTTCAGCTTTTCACGTATTCATTCATGTTTTTTATGGGAAGCTTGGATGATTAGGTGATGTTAGGTTGCAACTGGATTGAGTTTTGAGAAGAATTAAAGATGTTTTGAGTTTTCGGCTGAAAAAGGTTAAAATTAAGTAACGCGTCACTTATTGTGTCTTAATTTGCGTGGATTTGGATGTTTTAGAGCTTATTAGTGCCTATTTGGTTGATAAAAAAAGATAAAAAGCAATTTAAACGGTTAAATTTGGCTAAAAATGGTTTGGAAAATTTTAAAACTCAAATAACTTACAAATGGTTTTCAAAATTTAGCGATCATGTTGCGCCGCGCTTCGATAGGTATCCAAAAATTGTTGTACTAATTTGATGGTCACTATGGTTTTGTATATTCAGTGCAAAAATCATGAGCTTATAATTTTTTGTGCTTTATTATAACTTTAATTCGAATTAAGCTTAAAAGTTACAAAACTAGGTTTAAACATGTTTTTATGAAAAACATCAAAACTTTCTGTTTTAATTCGACACATAACTGATATGTGTGAAAACACATATCTATTTTATATCAAAATAAACCCTAAAAAGACAAAATTGTGCTTTAAATGCTTGAATATTGCTTGTTTTGTCTTTGTGATTGTGTAGGTACGGATAAAGCAAAAATCACAAGAAAACGGTTAAAACCGGGCAAACACGAACACGGGAACGGAAGAGCACGCAAAAAGCCGGGAGGAAGCTATCAAAGTCAAACTGTGGTCAACCTTCAGTCAACTTGGTCAACAAAAGTCAAGGTCACAAAAAGACAAATCCAAAGTTACCAAACCAGTCCCTCATTTATAAACCAATTCACAAAAATAATCTTTAAAAGTCCTAACGGTCGTTAACTTTTATTTATAAAAGTTAACAATTGTTATCTTTGTTATTAAGACTAAACCCAAAACCCAAGCCCGAGCCCAAATCCATTATAACCCGGCCCAAACCCAAGTCAAAGGAAAAATAAGCCTGGGTCAAACACAAATTAAATGCACCCTTATAGTAAAAAAAAGAGCGGGAAAGTTTGTTGTTACTATTCATCGTCCCCATCCTTTTACCAAGGGGTTAAAATCATAGGGCTTTTACCAATTAAGGGATATAAAGGACAATTCAAGGGGCAAAGTACACATGGGCAGAGTTATACATCATCAAACGCAACCTATTGGCCAATCCCATGTGAAGAATGATACATAGGCTAATAAGGAAGCACAAGGAAAGGGGTATTTTGCACTCATTCTACACTCAGAAGTAACACAAGGGTGTCACATCATGGATTGCCACGCTGGCAATCCGTGTGAGACAATCTAATCCAATGATTGAGGAATGGTATCTAATGATTGAGAAAAATGGATGGAGGAGATCATGAGGAGCGTCTAACTGAATTGAGGGACTAGAAGCTTCAGCTGGATACCATAAATACCCACACTCTCACACATTCAAAGGGGGAGTTACTAGTTTTAGCTTTTAGATAGCTTAGTAGTTTTTAGCTTAGTAGAAAATAGCTTATGTAATTTTTTATTTCCATTTCCATTTCCAATTGTACTCTTAAATTTCACTTAATGTAATCAAATTTTAGTTAATGAAAAGCTTACTTAATCTCTCTTATGTGTTTACTCTCAAATTCACTCTCTTACTGTCAAGAAGCTCTCAATAAGCTCTATTGTTAAGCTACTGTTTCATAAGCTCACTTAAGCTCATTTCAGCTCTCACAAGTCTCTAAGCTTGTGATTGAGTTTAATTAATCTTTAATCCACTTAAACTATAAAAATCACCTTAATACTTTGATTATTAGACTCTTAAGCTTATGGAAGGGAAGCTAGCCATGGATGAGATTCCAAGGACTTTTACTGGCTTATCTTTGATAAGCCAGAGCTGTTGATAAGCTCTTTGAGCAAAAATTAAAAAGGGAAAGAAATTGTTGAGAATGTTGTACACATACCTTCTGTCACCACATTATTGCTCTACGGCAATATTCAGGCCTTGATTTAGTTACCGTTGCCTACCTAGGTAATTGCTCCAAAATAGGGATGTTCAACGCTCGTCACTCTTCACCTCTACGCTCCACACTCAAGAACAAGCTACTACTTTCGGGAATTAGTTCAAACAAGCTAAAGTGAAACAACACTTTAGATAGAGAGTTAGAATGTGATTGTAAGTATGCCACAAGAAATTTAGGTGTTGTGTGGTTTGTCTATGTTCAAGTATAACGTGCCCTCAATGCTATAACACCTAGACTAAGAAGGTTGTTGTCACACCATGAAACATGTAAGAAAGTTAGTTTGCTGAACCTCTTCCATCCTCCAAGAACGATTAAACAGGTAGAGTCTTCAAATACATTAGATTCTAACACACTTCTGTTGTCTTCTACATGAGTGGATTGTTCTACTATTTGTGGATCAAAGCCTCTAGGCAATAAAAAGAATAATAAGATCTCGCAAACACCAAGTAGGAACAAGAAGAATAAAGTAGAAGCCAACTCTAGGGAAACGTTAATAAAATGAATCTGTGTGTTAAACTGTTTGTGATGTTGATGATAAGATTTACACTTTCAATGCGATTTCACAAACACCGCATATCCACTTGTGCTACGTGTAATAAATCTTTGTTGAGGTGTTTCATGATAAATGTCTTCTTGATCTTGTGCAAAATGGGAATAACCGTACTAAATCTGCTAAGAAACATAAAAAACAAAATATTTGGAAACCTACGGGTCATGTATTCACTGAAGTAGGATTTAAGTGGAAACCAACAGGCAGAACCTTCACTATAGTTGGTAATTCATGCCCTTTTGTAACTAGGTTCACCTCAACTAACGTAGTGCCTCCTAAGCAAACCACTTCCCACTCAGATGAAATACAAAAACCAGAGATTAAAGTCTATAGCAGGAAACCCAAAAATGTTAAAAACATAGGTTCGAGTAAAATAGCTAAGATTGTAGAATCTAAGATATGTAACACTAGGAACCTAATCAATTGGGGATCAATGTCAACAGATATTCCATCGTCTTCTTCTCTTGTCATGACAGGTTGTCCAGATTGTACTCTGGTATCTGGACTCCGGATGTTCGAAACACATGACAGGGAATCGCTCTCAGCTCATGAACTTTGTCAGTAAATTTTCTAGTACTGGTTAGATCCTCCGGAACGGACACCCAAATTGCAAGGATTATGAGTATGGTGACTATCAGTTGGGAAACGTTGTTATCTCAAGGGTATACTACGTTGAAGCACTTGGACATAACTTGTTTTCTGTTGGCCAATTTTGTGATGCAGATCTTGAAGTTGCATTTCGGAAAAACACTTGCTTTATTCGCAATTTAGAAGGTGTTGATCTACTTTCAGGGTCAGAGACACAAATTTGTACACAATTTCTCTTGATGACATGCTTAAATCATCTCCGATCTATCTTCTATCCAAAGCTTCAAATACTAAGAGCTGGTTATGGCACTGTTGATTATCTCATCTTAACTTCGGTACTTTGAACAAGCTCGCTAAAGATGGTATTGCACGAGGACTTCTTAGAATTAAATTTTAGAAAGATCATTTGTGTTCAGCATGTGCATTAGGGAAAAGCAAAAAATCCTCTCATCAACCCAAAGCTGAAGACACTAACCAAGAGAAACTATATATTTTGCATATGGATTTGTGTGGCCCAATGCGTGTGGCTAGTATTAACGAGAAAAGGTATAGCTTCAATCTTTTGTCTTCAAAAATTCTAACCAGGTAAATCTTAATTAATCGTGACTATCACTTAGATTTACCTTTTCTCGTTAATATAGCCACACGCATTGGTGCCAACACCAATCTCCATATGCAAAATATATAGTTTCTCTTGGTTGGTCTGTTGTATTCTGCTTTAGGTTGATGACGAGGATTTTTTGCTTTTCCTAATGCATCATGTGAAACAAATTTGATCTTTCTAAAAATTTAACCCTTAAGAAGTCATCGTGCAAGACCATCTTTAGCGAGCTTGTTCAAAGTACCGAAGTTGAGATGAGATAATCAACGGTGCCATAACCAGCTCATAGTCTTTGAAGCTTTGGATAGAAGATAGATCGGAGATGATTTAAGCATGTCATCAAGAGAAATTGTGTACAAATTTGTGTCTCTGGACCCTAAAAGTAGATCAACACCTTCTAAATTGCGAATAAAGCAAGTGTTTTTCCGAAATGCAACTTCAAGATCCGCATCACAAAATTGGCCAACAGAAAACACAAGTTATGTCCAGTGCTTCAACGTTGTTCCCTTGAAGACTAACACAACGCTTTCTCACTGATAGTCACCATACCCCATAATCCTTGCAATTTGGTCGTTCCTGAATCTAACAGTACCTAGAAATTTACTGATAAAGTTCATGAAGCTGTTGTGCGATTCCCTGTTATGTCGGTTTCGAATACATACGGAGGTGTCCCACATTACCAGTGTTACAATATGAAAACTGCCATGAACAAATTGAGAAGAAGTCGATGGATTTCTGTTGCATTGGATCCCCAAGTTTGATTGGGTTCCGAGTGGTTAGCATTCCTTAGATTCTATCAAATCTTAGCTATTTTACTGAACCTATGTTTTTAACCATTTTTTAGGTTTCCGTTATAGACTTTAATCTTGCGTTTTTGTATTTCATCTGAGTGGGGAAGTGGGTTGCTTAGGACATGGCACTATGTTAGTTGAGGTGAAACTAGTTAAAAGGCACGAATTACCAATACTATTGTGAAGGTTCTGCCTGTTGGTTTCCACTTAAATTTCCTACTTCAGTGAATACATGACAGTTGGTTTCCAAAATATTTGTGTTTTTTTATGTTACTTTGCAGAATTTTGTAGGTTATTCCCAATGTGACAAGGACTCAAGAAAGACATTTATCATTGATCACCATCAAACATAGATGTATATACACGTGTTTGCCAGTGAATTTTCAGATTTAGCATTGACAGTGAATGCTTAACATCAAACATCACATAACAGGTTTAACAACTCGATTCATTTTATTAAATCTTTCCTAGGTTGGTCTTTCTACTTTATTCTTCTTGTTCCTATTGGTGTTTGCGAGATCTTATTATTCTTTTAATGCCTTAGAGGGCTTTGATCCACAATAGTAGAACAATTCACTCTTGTAGAAGACAACAGAAGTGTGTTAGAATCTAATGTATTTGAAGACTCTACATGTTTAATGTTACTTGAGGATGTGAGAGGTTCAACAAACCTAACTTTCTTGACATTGTTCATGGGTGTGACAACAACCTTCTTAGGACTAGGTGTTATCGCATTAGGGCACGTATCTTGAACATATACAAGCAACTCCTAAATTCTTGTGGCATACTTACATAGAACAGTCTAAACTCTCTATCTAAAGGTTGTCTTTCACTTAGCTTGTTTGTTAATCACATTCCGAAAGAGTATTAGCTTGTTCTTGGAGGTTTAATTGTCTAAGATAGTCTATGTGAACATCCCTATTTTGCAATAACCTAGGAGGCAACGGTACTAAATCAAGCTTGAACATGCCTGGAGCAATAGTGGTGACAGAAGGTATGTGTACAACATTTTCAACAATTTCTTTCCCTTTTAATTTTGCAAAATCGTTTTTCAATGATGTTATCACAGAAACCTTGTCTTGAATTTGAGCTTTTAAATCCTCATTTTCCACAGATTTTAAGTTTAGTTTGTTAATTAAAGAGTCACATTGTTCTTTATGACGAACACGTGTCTGTTTGATTGAGTCAAACTGATCTTTAAAAACCTGTTTCACATGATTAATTTCATTACAAAGACGTTCGTTCTCAGAAAGCAATTTTGCCACACTATTTTCCAGTTCCTTATTTATGGGCTCAAAGATTCATTTATCATTGTTACCATATCTCTTATTGGTATTTCTCTCTCAAAGATTGAATAGTATCCTTCAACTTACAAATGGTCTTGTCTTTATCTTGTAGCCGAGCTTTCAAATCATTGATTTCAAAATATTCTTGAATTTCAACAGCATTTTGATTAACGCAAGATTCATCATTTTGAAAAACTTCTTGTTGTAATTGCATTGATGCTTTGAGAGAAATACAATGTTTATCAAGTTGTGAGTAATTTTAAAAAAAATCATTATATGATTGTTTTGATTTAGGAATGTCAGCATCAAGATTTAAAATAGTTTATCACCGATTCACACTCTTGCATTTCCATCTTATCAAATCATTATTCAAAGGACATCAGATTCATCACAGTTAACGTACATCTTGAGACTTGATTTTTTGTTAAGATTCGATCATTTTCTAAAAGAATTTATTCCTTAGCAATTTCCAAAACATTATTTATCACTGAAGACTGTTGAACAAGCCACTTACATTTGGTCAAAAAACATGTTTGTATTTCGTTATTTCATTTAGAAGATTTTTATTCAACACATTGATGCATGTCTTCTTTTAAAGATTTTAGAAATGGATAATATTATTATTACAAAAGGTTTTTGTATGCTCAAACCCCCCATTCACCTTCTTCGAGAGCATTAGGTGTTGTCCTCATCTTCACCACCGAGTCAAACTGGGTGAGGTGGAATTTAAGCTTTTTAAGGCTTGCATTCACCAAACTCACCTTAGGTAGTTCACTAGGAACATCCACTATGACAGCGTGGGTGTGAAGGATGTTCATTGGTTGGATGGAGTATATGAATCCAAAAGGCTTGTTCAGCCGATATTATCTTGTACTGTGGGGAAACACATTTTCCATAATCTTCTCAGTTACGTCTATTTTAATCTTTAATATCGATAGGTTGTTGAAAATTTTAGTTACATATATCTTCAGGATCCTTTGCTTTTTTCAAACATTGTTGACTAGACTATCTTCTTTCCAAAATTAATGTTTCTTCATCAATCCATCACTTGATAGCAAACTTGTGCATTTAGACATAACAACACCCATCATTCTAGTTGGTTTTTATCCGCTGTGCTTTTCTTAAGATTATAACGGATTTTGATAACCGAGAGCTTGTTTATGTGTGTTTTTATCATAGTAACGCTTGTGGTTAGTTAAACATGTGCTCTGTTTGAGCAGATTGACCCACGTTAAAAATAATCTTATCAAAGTTCCTTACTTTTT
This sequence comes from Tanacetum coccineum, assembly GCA_026074375.1. NCBI lineage: Eukaryota > Viridiplantae > Streptophyta > Magnoliopsida > Asterales > Asteraceae > Tanacetum > Tanacetum coccineum. The sequence continues at coordinate 11,416 of BQNB010015071.1, forward strand.
TTCCCAATCAATTCATTTCTCTTATATTTATTTCTTTTTCTTTGGATTAATTTTTAAAAAACTGCAAAGTTTGCATACGGTTTCCTTTTTCTTTGATTTGTTTAGAAAGATTTTGCTCAAGTGAGTCAACTTTGTTCTTTGAGTGCAAGTTTCTCTCTAATCATATTAATAAATTTGAGAATCAGATCACACTTTTTTCACGACTGCTTAGATTAAATCAATATTAAGACGGTGTTAAAATTTTTAACCCTTTCCTTATATCTCTCAAGCTCAGCGGTTATTGATTCATTATTCCTGTTCGCTTTATTAGCCTTATCATATTTTTACTGATTAATCATTTGTTCGGGACATTTGTTTCAATCACCAGATAAAATAATTGATCTTGTTGTGCTTGTAAATTAGTATCTTGATACACTTGCCTGTTGTGTTTCTAGGCAAATATGAGACTATGGATTGATAACTGCTTTCACTAGATATCTTCATTATCTGTAAAAATCCTTAAATGGTGATTGTTCAAAATCTGCAAGCATGCCAACACTTTTTGACAAATTTTTATCCAAGATTTTGTGAAGGAATTTACACCAGGGCTTGTTTGAAAAACGAATTGGCTCTTGATTAAACAAAGTTAGTTATCGTCATCGGATGACTCGGATGTATCTTGGAAGTACTTGAAAAACTTCCTACAATGTATGAGAGATGAGTGAGACTAGAGGCACTTTGTCGACAATTAGGACCATTGACCGGGTCTCCCACAATTGAGACAAATTTTTTTCAGTTTATAGGGAGTCGTTGATACGAGTCGGGTTATGGGAACAAGATCTTGTCTTCAGACTCCTTTTGAACAACCACAAATCTTTAAACTAACTCTAGTTTGTACATTGCCTTAGCTAATGATATGTGTTCTTATGTCCCCTTATATGTAGATTATCCCATAAAATCAAGGATGTAAATGACTAGCAATATCTTGATGAAAAATGAAAGTATTACTTGCATTTGCAAGTTGTAATTTTATTTATTAAAGTGTAACCTTAAAATTTAAATGTCTTGGTTTGTTTCTTTATATATGGGACGTACCACTTGATAAGTGTGGGTAAAGTTTTATAAAATTTGAGTATTAGAAATAATAATGGGAGTTTGTTGAAGCGTAGAAAAGTTTTGGTGGTTCCGGGTATGCCTAAACGTATTTTATCGCGAAACGTAAACGTTTTACATAACCAATAAAAATACAATGAACAAAGTTAATAATTATCCTCAAAATAATTACTTAACCCTTGTTTGATGTAAACACTTAATTGTTTTATGCCCGTTTACATTGAACGATAATTTTTAGCTTACGCGATTTAACTTAACGATTACGATTTAAAAGCAAACGCGTACAATACTAAAAATACATAGTGAATTTATTGACGTCGTAAATGACCCTAAAACACGGGGTGTTATACTAACATGTCTAATAATATTTTCATTTAATTTAGAAAAGTAAGAGTAATTACCTGTCATGTGATTACTTGCACCGTTGTCAAAGTACCATACACCATCTTCATCGGTATTTGACTCGCTCTTTGGTGGAGTGTACTTCTCTTCATTCATGAAAATCGTTTCTTGAATATGGTTCATTGATTGCTTACTTTTTTTCAATATATATAAATATAAATAAATATATAAATATATATAACAAATAGGATAATATCAATGATAGTAGTATAGTCTTACCGGAAGTATCGGTTTCTTACTTCGTTATCCACAAAGTTTAAAACCGGACCCGGGTCGTTCTTCCCGACGAGGCGTGAATTTGAAAGTCGAGTGTCGGTTTAAACAATGCTTGAATGATTAAAGATTGGATTGGAATCCGAATTCTACTTAATAAAATGCAAAAACGAATAAATAAAACCTAAAAACGAAAGCTAGAAAGGATTTAAACTTAAAAAACGAAAACGGGAACGTAAAAACGCGACTTAAAAATCTAATTTATCAAATTTTAATCCTAAAGTGAATTTTTAACTTTTAATAAATCTTAAATGACTAAAAAGTAAGAATAAAGAAAACTAGATCAAAAACGGAGGTGTTTAAGGCTAAAAACGCGAAGAAAACGAGAACGGGATCGAATCCCGTTCTTTAAAAAATGAAATCTTGCAAAAATGACCCTATATTTGAATCTTAGGCTCATCTTGTTTCCTCACTTTCAAGACACCTAATACCTTAATAATTGGGGCCTCCATTTTCCTTTCAAGCATTCTTTGGTTCAAAGTCACAATAGTAGGCTTTTCAACAATAGTTCAAATAACATACTCATTCACATCAAAAAATCATCTAGAGTATGAATAAACAAAATCATGTTATTGTGGCATAAAATTCCCAGTATAAGGGAGTGGGACAGCAGTTTATACCCTAAACCTATTTTACACTACCTTTATCTATCCTGTAATAGAAGTTTACTTAGGCTTTTTGAGATGAATATACAAAATTTTTTGTACTGTAAGTTTGAACACATCTTTTTTCTTTTGTAAGCCAACTCTAACTTCCTTTTAAGCTCTGTAAATAATCTAAATCTCTTAAATAGATTTCACGTTTTAAGAGTTTTATATCTTCCTCATATACAGACTTATTTTTCTTAAAGACTAACAGTCTAACTTCTACAGATTCTAAACCAGTTTTATAAGAGACAACACTTCTCCTAGCTTGTTGATCCCAATAGAATAGATCCTTAATCCCTTATCTTAGTATAATTGTATAGTTTATACAGATAAATCAACACAACTATAGTAAAAACGGTTGATTGTGAATATCAGAAGACTATGCGGAATCTAGTCAATGCTACTAAGAAGAATTAAATGAAACAGTAATGAACAAGATCTGCAATAACAAAATAGTTTTAGCCAAACTTTCACCTTAATATGAATTCGAACACTCTTAATAGTGTGTTAGGGTTTACAAAAACCTTACAGTTAAGCTAACAATAATTAACATAACAATGAGGATATCTCGATGTATATATAGTATGGCCTAGGACCACCTTTTATACACCCAAAGAGTCCTACAAGCTTACAATACTTTCCTAAGTTATCATGGATCTTCTAAACAAATACTTATCCGAATCTTTTACAAAATATCTCATACATTATCCCTTAAGTAATCTGCTAAACAATCTTCATCTTTATCCTTTCTCTTGTCTTTATCCTTCTGATAATATAAACACTTCTAGCAGTATGTAAATCTTTAGCATTGTAACCACAACATTAACTATTATACCAACACACTAACTTAGCAGCAGTAACTTCCAACAGACTTTAAAAAGTCTTTTTAATCCTAACAATTCCAACCCTAAATTTGATGTTCATCTTCTGAATCATCAAGTTTCTTGATTAAAAAGCTGATCTTCACTAGGATGATGCATTCAAACATTTTTAGGATTCTTGAGTTGTTTTGTCATAAGCTTAAGAAGCTGATAACACATTTCATTCTAATTCAGGCATATTTAGATCATCAGCACATCTATAGACTATATCTCAAAGATACAACATTAGCTACTATGGCCAACAACATTACAGTTGAAATAAACAGTTTGAATATAGTTAGTACTGTTTGACATTTGCATCCTTCTTTTGATTTACTCTTGGGTCTATTATACTTGTAACCTCACTATCTTCATTCCCTGGATCTTTAGCATCCTTCTTTTCCTCCGCTCTTGATTGTTTGAATTTAGCATCAGGAGAACTCTTTGAATCTTGAGAGAATAGGGTAGATTCAGCAGCCACATTAGTAGTAGAATATAATCTTTGTCAGGTACTCGTTTCTCTATTCTAGCTTTACTCATCATTACATTGCTTTATATAGAACCTGCATTACCATTAGACTGATTCCTTATAACAACTGGCTTATAATTCATTAAATTTGTTAGAGCATATATATCAAAAAGCCAATTAGGTCCACTTCTTGCAATATTAGGTGTATCCTTACTAAACTTAACATGCAGGTTCTCTTCTACTTTCCTAGTTCTTAACTGTTGAATACAACAAATGCTTTGCTATTGCAAGAAGTATCCTATAAATGAACCCTTCATCAGCCTTCCATCAAATTTACCTAGTGATCTATGGTATTAAGGTTGTAACAGACACCCAAATGTCTATGAAGCTAAAGGCATGTTTCCTACCTGGAAAAGTTCATAAGGAGTCTTGTGTGAGGTTGATAACTAACCCCCTATTTTGGAACATAACAAGCAGTATTAAACTACTCAGCCCAGAACGTTTTGTGCAATTTTAAGTCATCTAGTAAAGTCCTTAGCAGCCACTATTAGTATCCCATTTTATCCTTTCTGCTACTTCCATTTTGTTGAGAAAAAAAAAAAACGAAAGAGTCCTCGAACACTAAATTTCCCTTAAATCCTTCATTTCACAGAACTGATTCATGACCCTATTCTTGAATTCATTCCTATTGACACCATCTAATACACTTTCCCCTAAGGTCTATAGAATTTTTTATTGCATGTTATAAATGTTTTAAAGGATTTCCACTAGTTTTTAATCTTTAGGGCTAAAAAGAAAACTCAACTAAACCTACTAAAATCATTTATGACAACTAGGCAGTATAACATCTTATCATTATACTCTTTACAAATGTTGGGACCAAACAAATCCTATAGGTGCAACTTTGTAATGTTTGCTGATAAACTGACTGTTTTTTTGGTCTTACAATAAAGCTTTTGTGTTGCTGTTCCCTTCTGACAAGCAAACACAAGTTAGATTAATTTCAAAGAGTTTTTTGAAGGTAAAACCTCTTAAAAGGTTCAATTTAACAGTTTAATTCATTGTTTTGAAATTTACATTACCAAGCCTCTGTGCCAAAGATTAAATTCAACTGGGTGGCTTTAGCAAAGAGACAAGTAGACTTCCTGAGGGAACAACATTTCTTTAAATCACTCAGTACAATTTATCTTTCCATGAACTTTAAGCAAAACATGAATTTCATCAGGTTAACTTAAAGCCTGGAGACCAGAACAACACATATAGTATCAGATAAAAAGAACACTATTCTTCTTGTCAACTATTTGTTGATACACTGAAGAGGTTAATCTTAGTTCCTTTACAAAATACACATCTCAAAAGTCTAACAATTTACCCAGTTCTTATTTTACTTTTCCTAGTAATTTTCCATCCTTTGGAATTATCTCCAATGGCAACAAATCCTCCATCAACTTCTTCATAATTTGTAAGATAGGATCGGTTTCATGTCATGTGCCTAGAGCATCCACTATCCATCATTCCTTTATCTTTCAAATATTGTTGTGGATTGCACTGCACATAATGGTAGGTGAATTAGTTTCTTTTAGGGACCCAAGCCATTACTGACTTGGATCTGCCTTGTGCATTAATAAAGTCAAATCTTTTAAAGGACCTTGATGCACCATTACTGTTATTAGCTGCTGTTATTTTGTTAAAAGGCCTTCTAGTAGTTAAATATGCATTATTAATAACATTTTTATAGGTCATGCATTATTCCCTAATTTTTAAGACATCTTTTGGTTCCAATTTCTCTTGTTTCCTCTAGGACTTCTAGATGGACTTCTAGATGGATTGTATGTGTCTTGCCTAATTTGCTTAACAGGTTTCCTATCAGTTTTAGGTTTAACAAACTCAATTTTAGTAAAATTAGGCTTAGCTGTTTGAAACTTAGGCTCATCATCTTCCTCACTTTCAGACACCTAATCCTTAATAATTGGGGATCCATTTTATTTCCTACTTTCGTTAGTTCATTATTCTCAACAGTAGGCTTTTCAACTACAAGCTTACTAACAAACTCATTCACATCAAAAAATAATCTAGACTAGGATAAACTAAATCAATTTTAGTGGCAATAGGAAAACAATAAAATAAAGAAAGGGAGACAAAATTTCCCAGTATAGGAGGTAGGTAACAGCATTATACCCTAATCCTGTTTTACACTTATCTATTATCTGACTGTCTAGAAGTTTACTTAGGCTTTTTGAATGAAATTTCAAATTTTTATACTGCAAGTTGAACCTCATCTTTTTATTTTGTAGCCAAATCTAACGTCCTTTTAAGCTCTGTAAGATCCTAAACTCTTAAATAAATTTCACGTTTTAAGAGTTTTATATCTTCCTCATACACAAATTCATTTTTCTTAAAGACTAACAGTCTAGCTTCTATAGATTCTAAACCAGTTTTATAAGAGACATCACTTATCTTAGCAGTTCTTAAGTCTTTAACTAATTGTTCATTTTGTTCTTTTAGATCTTTTACATGTTCTAAACAAGATGAACAAATAATTTAGTCATTAATACCTCAATATTTTATAAAAAGTTGAACTTGTTAAAGAATAAGCCATAAGAGCAAAATTGGTTGGACCTTCTTCTGCTTGGTCACTCCAGTCATAGCCAAAGCCATCACACTAAGATACTAAGGCATTTGAAGTAGTTTCTTCAACTGGCATAGGTTCCCTTCTTTGAAAAGCATCCTGTTTCCGGTTGTTATTGATTCCTGGGTGCCCTGCACTCCTTGCAAAAGTGGACCTCTCTTGAGCAGTTGAAACACTCCCACCTTGACTTTGTCAAACCTAAGTTAAATTCTTTCTTTTGTTAACCGATTCCAGCTGTCCTCCAGTATTCTTTAGGATCTTCTGCCACTCATAATTAGCATAGCTATGTTCCACCTCAAATCCTTCTCTTCTCGATCATCAGAATGGATTTGGTTTGTAGATCTATCATTATCTAGTTAGTAGGAATACTTAGTTTGGCTAGCAAAGAAGGAATAAATCACAGCATCACTCAAATTTTCAATAGTTTGTTGAGCATCAGCAGCACCATGAGTGGCGAGTAAGTATTAACACCTTGAGCAGTATAAACTGCTCTAGTTGTACTATTAGTGCTGCTAGATGATAGAAAGGCTACATTGTGTGAGTTTGTGGTTGAGCTAGATGTCCCCTTGACCTCTGATTCATAAGCCTTTAGGTTGTTGAAGAGGTCATCCAAACTCAATGTCTCAATCTCTGGTTTATTTCCAACACAAATAAACAAAAGTAGCATAGTCCTAGTCTGTGACAGACTTCTCAAGAACTTCTGATTCATGTATTCTTGAGAGATAACTTCACCATGCATCTCCAATGATCATTAGCTTTTGAAAGCCTTTCATAGGTTTTGCTCAATCACTTTTGTGCTAGATGCAGCAAAGTTTCATATGGTGCTTTAGAAGATATTTTCTGATTTTTCTTGTAGTCAGCTATACCTCCAAAACAGTTCTTATTGCCTGCATCAGTGTCTTAGCATCTTGGTAGGGAGTGAACGTTTAATTAATTCTCATTAGTAAGGCCAATACAAAGTCTTCTGGCCTTTAATATATGGCCTTTCTTATGCTTTCTCCATCAACCCTTTTGGAGGATACAACAGCTCCATAACCATTAACAGTTTTTGTTACTAAAGGTGCATTACCACCATTGTTCTATGATCTCCCATAGAGTGGTAATAAATGACTGTAGTACAGGCTCCATCCACATTCTTTTTAGAGATCATAATCACCAGGTTGGAGTATGGGTAGCTTGATGGTTTGAGCATGATTGAGAGTCCATTGCTTCTTGAAAAAGTAAAGATCTTGTGTGTAGTAAAGTTTCTTCTTATTCAAAGCTTCTCACAATCTCTGATACCCACTATGTTGATCTCAATAGAAATAGATCTTTAATCCCTTAGCTTGTATAAGGTATAGTTATGCAAGATAAATCTAACACAACTATAGTAGAAACTTTTGATATTGTGAATATCAAAGACAAATGCGGAAACTAGTCAATGATACTACACGAATTACAATGAAACGGTAGTGAACCAAATCAATAACAAAAAAGTTTACCAAACTTTCAACCTCAATTATAAAACCAACACACTTATAGTGTTAGGGTTTTTACAAAAACCTTAAAGCTACTAATAGATTAACAGAACAAGAAGATATCTCAATGTATATACAAATATACTCTAAGGACGCTCCTTATGATATCACCAAGTAGTCCTACAAGTCTTGTACAATACTTTGTCTAGAATTTACTTAGGCTTTTTGATGAATTTTCAAATTTTTGTACTTTAAGTTGAACCTCATATTTTTCTTTTGTAGCCAACTCTAACTTCCTTTTAAGCTCTATAATATCTAAATCTCTTAAATAGATTTCACGTTTTAAGAGTTTTATATCTTCTTCATACACAGACTCGTTTTTCTTAAAGACTAACAGTCTAGCTTCTATAGATTCTAAACTAGTTTTATAAGAGACAACACTTATCCTAGTTGTTCTTAAGTCTTTAACTAATTGTTCATTTTGTTCTTTTAGATCTTTTACACATTCTAAACAAGATGAACAACAATTTGAGTCATTAGATACCTCAGAGTTTGTAAAAGAACTTGAACTTGTTGAAGAATAAGCCATGAGAGCAAAATTAGTTGGACCTTCTTCTGCTTGGTCACTCCAATCAACCTACGCCCCCCCAAAGCCCCCCCCACCCCTACTCCCACTGAGACCACTCCAAGGCATATGAAGTAGTTGCCTCAACTGGCATAGTCCTTCTGGTAGGCTCCCTGTTCCTGCTGTCTTGATTCTTGGGTACTCTGTACTCCCTTGCAAAGTATCCTCTCTTATGGCAGTTGAAACACTCCACCTTGGACTTGTCAAACCTAATTCTTTCTTTGTTGGGCATGTCCAGCTTTCTTCCAGTATTCTTCAGGAATCTTCTTGCCCTCATAGTTAGCATAGCAATATTCCACCTCAAGTCCATCTCTTCTAGATCATCAGGATAGATTTGTTATAGATCTTCATTATCAAGCTATGGAATACTTGGTTGGCTAGCAAAGAAGGAATAAATCATAACATCACTCAAATTTTCAACAGTTGTTGAGCTATCAACAGCACCCTGAGTGCTAACAGTATTAACATTCTGAGTAGTATCAACTGCTCTAATTGCACTATTAGTGCTGCTAGAGGACAGAAAGGCTACATTATGTGAGTTTGTGGTTGAGCTAGATGTCCTCTTAACCTCTGATTCATAAGCATTCAAGTTGTTGAAGAGGTCATCCAAACTCAATGTCTTAATCTCTGGTTTGTTCCTCCACACAATAGTATGCATAGTCCATTCTTGTGACAAACTTCTCAAGAACTTCTGATTAATGTCTTCTTGAGGGATAACTACACCATGCATCTCTAGTTGTCTAATTAGCTTTTAAAGCCTTTCATAGGTTTGCTCAATCACTTCTAAGCTGGATGCAGCAAAGTTTTCATATTGCTACTTCAGAAGATTTTTTTGAGTTTTCTTTGTAGCAGTATTACCTCTAAATCTATTGTCAATAGCCTGCATCAGTGTCTTAGCATCCTTGTATGAGTTGAACTTTAATTGATGCTCATTAGGTAAAGCCATCAACAAAGTGCTTCTTGCCTTTAACTCTGCCCTTCTTTGCGCCTTCTCTTCGACACTTGTAGGAGGGATAACAATCTCCTTACCATCAACAGTTTTTGTTACTATGGGTGCATTACCATTTTATACGATCTCCCATAGAGTGTAATCACACCTCCCCGGCAACGGCGCCAAAATGATGATTGTAAATTAGACCCTTACTATATATATAAATATAAATAAATATATAAATATAATAATGAGAATCAAAAATATCAATCAAATGTAGTAAACCGGGAAGCATGCGATTCCCGGGTCGTTTATCCCCAACGAGGCGCGAAATTGACGGTAACGTATTTGGTTTGATAATTGGATGCTTGAATGAAAGAAGGATTTGATTTGGTTTTCTAAATCCTATGGGAAATTACAAAAATTTAAACTAAGATATACTTAAAACTACGGGAAAATCATAAAAAGGCATGTGAAATTAAACCTAAAACTACGGAAAAGCATAAAAAGGCAAATGAATATCCTAAAATTCTACGGGAAGCATAAATAAGGCATAAAAGGAAAACCTAAGTCTACAGGAACATGAAAATTAAGGCAATTAAACTTAAAACACGAAAACGGGAACGGGAATTAAAAAACGAACGCGACTTAAAACCTAAATTATCGAAATTTAAACCTAGAATGATTTTTTAACTTTTAATTAATCCTAAGTGACTAAAAAGGAAGAACAAAGAAAACTAGACCAAAAACGGAAGTAAATTAAGCTTAAAAACGCGAAAACGAGAACGGGATTTTAATCCCGTTCTTTAAAAAACCAAATTTTGCAAAAATAACCCTACAGATGCAAATTTATTTTTCCTAGGTCCTACATGATAAAAGAATTTTTTTTAAAAAGAATTTTTTTTAAAAAGAATTATATTTTTTTGACTTCTATTTTTTTTATTATGATTTAAAAACAGTTTTAATGAAAATAAATGATTAAAAATAGTAAACTAATGATAAAAATTATGAAAAAATACAGAAAAGTAGCTTGAACAGTAAGGAATGAAAGAAAAATAAAAACTTTGAAAAATGCTGAATGGAAAAGCAGTAAAATAAGCAAATAAGAAAATAAGCTTAAACTGCCAACACCCCTTTATATAGTAAAATTGGCAAACATGTAATGAAAAAGTCCTAAGGGCGTGTTGGCAGTAGAGAGTGTGTGTGAGGTGCTTGCTTTACAAGGGGGAGGTCATGGGTTCGACCCCCCATGCCTTCCCTTTTTAAAAAACATTTTTTTTCAATTTTTTTTTCAAACGTACAAAACAAGCAGAAGTGACAACTTTTAATAAAAACACTTTTTACATATCTCAAAAATAAGCCAAAATTAAGCTAATGAAAATTTGACGGACTTGATTTTTACACTTAAGTATCTAAATGGCTAACTGCTAAGCTTTTTTAGAACACATAAGCTAAGCAGACAACATAATAAGCTAAAACAGATAGACTACTTTACTTAATAAGCAAATAGGAACAAAAACAATCTAAGAAAATAAGCTAAAATGAGCTAAACAGACATAAATACTTAAAGGCTTTTTATACTATAAAATTTTAAGCTAAAAGTGCATTATGCTCAAATAAGCTCTACCCTAAGTGAAATAAGCTAAAATGCATTAAAACTAACCTAGATAAGCAAATAACCACTGAAATGAGCTAAAGGCAAAAGCAGATGAGCTAGAAAAAGTAAATAAGCTATGAAAAGATGACAAATGCTAATAAGGCTAAAACTTAAAAGAGGCAAAACTAATTGCTTATTTTAGACACAATAAGCTAGAGAAAAAGCAACTAAGCCAACAACTATCATAAAGCTATCCCTAATAAGCTCTATGTAATAAAAATAAGCAACTAAGATAAGCTAAACTAAGCTAAAATGACAAAAAGGTTTTTTTAACTAAGGCATACAAGGGCTTAACAGTTTGGCTTATCTGGACAAATAAGCACAATGCTAAACTAAATAAGCTAAGAATGGGCTAAAACCTAACCTAATAAGCAACTACAAACAAGAATAAGCCAAGGAAAACAGACAGATAAGCTAAAAAGCTCAAATAAGCTAAGGGCCAAAAACTGGAAATCAACAGCCTAAGGGGCACTTTGGAGCTTAAAAATAAGCAACAAAATAGATCCTTATGGGATTGGGGCTTGAACTAGCTTAAAGCTAGTCCTATAAGCTACAATAAACGACATTTAAAAAGTATTTTGAAATACATTTGAACCATTAAAAAGACTGATGAAAAAGCCTAACAACTAACCCATTCAAGTGTGCAATAACTGTTTTGACCCATTTGTGCTTTAATCAATGAAACAGTGAAGGAAACTTAAATACCAGATTTTAGACTTGAAAATAAACTCATTTTGAACTTGAAAACATGCTACTTAAACCTCAAAACTTAAAATCCTAGTTAATGCATTCTTAAACAAAAAAATTACCACAGGCTTGAGAGTTTGGTTATGAAAACTTGAAAACTAAGTTATACTTAATCTTATCTTAATAAAACTACGACTTAGGACTAATATGAGCTTGTGAAACTGACCTTAATAACCAAAAGACAGATTCTCCTCATTTGATCCGTTTTGGGTCCTTGACCCAAACACTCCCTTAGATATCGTAAAACCAAATTTAACTTGAAAAGACTAAATTTTAAAGCACCACAGGGTAAGACCAGGTATTCCTTAGCAACCAAAATCAAATAAGCAGTAAAGCACTATTTAAGAGAGAATGTATAAGAACTTAATAAAAGATACTTCAAATTTCATTAAACATAAAAAGAAAACAGTACAAGGCTTAAAAAATGACAGAAATAAAAACATAAAAACATTAACACTAAAACTAATCTACTCCTACATAACTCTTTCTCTGTCTTCTTTCTTCCTTTTATAAGCTGTGAAGTCTTCAAGCCTTTGTGTTTGTTGTGTTTTTGCTGTGAGTGCAAACCAAAGTATCATCTAAACCCTTTAAATTTCTTGGTGCCCAATCCAATTGATCTCAACCATTGAATCCTTGTCATTAACCTTCAACGAATAGAATCATAGAGGATTGCCAAGGTGTACATAAGCCCATGTGGGGGTGGGGTTTGTTTTGGGAAGAGGTGAGGGTGATGTTTTGGCTGTTTGTTGCAGAGGTATGAAAGAGAAAATGAATAGGGTTATGTGTTTGGCGAGAAAAAAAGGTATAAAAGGGTGCAGGGTAAAGGTTTTAAGAAATGGCAAATTTGGTCCTTGAAAGTGTATATGGGTATTACATGGAAAGTCCTTGTGGTGACTAACAGACTTGACAGGATGAGAGTTTGGGCTTAACGTTGTTAAGCAGTGTTGGGCCAGGTTTTATCTTTTGGGCCAGGTTATAAATGAAAAGGAAATGGGCTTTTTACTTTACTAAATAAACATATTGGACTGACCCGGCCTACTAAAATGGGTACGGGTCGGCCCATTTTATCATGATAGGGTTTCGGGTTCGTTTTTCCATGCTCTTTCCAATGTCGTATCTGGGTTAGACTGTGGACTTCGTCCTTTGACTTCATTCATATGCAAAACGTGTCGAGGGGGGGGGGGGGGGGGGGGGGGGGTCGATCCGGAAAATATCGTTTTTTTGCTTCGTTTTCAATCCTTTTGTACCTTTGGCCTCGGTTTTTCACGCTCTATCCAATTCCACTCTCGGTTTTGTCCGGTTTGGCTTTGATTTTGTCCTTTAGTGAATATCCGGTACCTGCACAGTACAAACACAAAAACAAGCATATATATGGCATTTTATGTCCATTTTTAGTCGTTTGGGGTCATTTTATTGAGTAAAAGGTATGTGTAATTACACACATACCAAAATCCCCCATAATAAACTATTGCGTGTCCCCACGCAATGATATAACTAAACACTTAGAAAAACTAAGAATCTTAATCCCCCTCGACTAATTACCTCGAAAAGTAGCTAAGTGTTCATCAAGGGGAATTAGAGAATCAATAGTTTTGAAAAGCCCCATTTTTATCATTTTTTAAATGTATTCACTTATTCCTACACATATTTTTGTACTTTTCATTATTCTCATTTTGACTTTCGTTATTTTTTATAACTTTTAGGGTCATAGAACAAGACGTACTTTAATCCTAAAATGCCCCAAACAGGATAAATTCATCATTCCCAACTTTTCACTCGTTCCAAACCAAACTTAAAATGAAATCACCGTTAAATATAAGTTAAGATGCTAACACTACTCATATTTGCAACTTGTGAACTTTTCACTCCCGACAATTATTATATCTTAGGTGAATGTGCTATTTTGAATTTCAACCATGGATCAACGTTTTACAAAATTCTATGCTTCACGTTCCACCCGAGAATAATGAGTTTGAAGGCGAGATCATCCCATGTAGCGACTTTCGTCTCGGCACATCCCAACCTTGCGGCTAAGTGACCAGGCTTTTGACACCCCACAGAGACTAGTATCGGGACTCACGGACCTTAGGTTTCAAAAACTCTTAGGTTTCCCGTATATACATAGCTTATTTAAAAACTTAAAATGAATTAGTCAAAGTTCAAAAGCATATTTAAATTTAACAAAAAGAGATCTATTTATTAATTCACACTTAATATTAAACATAACATGATACAATTGTAACCCTCGACCTTTTAGAAGGCTGCAACATCGGTTGTGAGCCGGCAAGATGCAACAAACTTTTATCAGTCTCGGATTTTTATTCTTACTATGGGCTTTCTTTAGAAGGCTGTAACATCGGTTGTGAGCCGGCAAGATGCAGCAAACTTTTATCAGCCCACAGTTTATATTTATTATATTTTTCATTTTTCATCATTTTTTTTATATTATATAGAGAAGACTTCTTTTTGAAAAATTTAAGTATAAATTTGAACTAAGACTAAAATTATTGCTATCGACTACATCTAAAAAATTGTTGATTTAAGTTTAATCTCTAAAAATAACACGTATTATTAGTCCGGTTAAGAGCTTATGGGAGAAAAAGCCACAAATTACATACATAAGCTCTTAAGATTTCCAAATAATCCTTGTTTAGCATCCAACTCATACTTAACTCTATTATTTTTCGTTCTTCGCAAAAATCTGCGAATGCTTTGTCTAAAAGTTAAGGAACAAGTTAGAGCTCAACACGCTCGGTCGAGTCAAAATTTATTCTTATTCTACCTAGCAGGAAAGTCAAAATTTTGACAAAACACTTATTTTATTTTTGAAAATTTTTAAATTTTTTCATTTTTTTGGTTTTTTTTCAAAATATTTTTGGTAAAAACGGGATTACGTGAAAACAACGGCTGCAGGCACATAAATCAGATATTCCCCCCATACTAGAATAACATTGTCCTCAATGTTTAAGAAGGGTGCTCTCGGTAAATCCTAAAGCCTCGCCTATTAAGCGTGCTTAAAGAAAAAGTTAATCATAAGATTTGGATATCGGATTCCCAAATGAAGCTAAGGATGTGAAGCTCTTGTGATCGAAGGATGGAAAAGGAAAGAGGTGAGCCTCATCACAACAAAAACACTTATTCATGTAGATGATTATAGCAACTTAGCATACTACTACTACGATAAATATGCGAATAAGCATGGGTTTGCCACCCACGAAGCGCTTGTTTTAGGTCACTTAGCTTGACCCGATCCCCCCATACTAGAGCTTGTCAAGGGGGATAGAAATGGAGATGACGAATACCCAAATTAGGAGTGTTGTCTCCATGAATCAGCATCGGGCTTTCAGGAGAAAGCTGTAAAGCTTTCAAGCCCCGATGTGATGAAGAAGGAGGAGATTCCTCCTTATAAGCAAGAACACCGTGATTAAAAACTTTGTCTTCATTTTCGAATGAAAATGGAAGTAAAGAATCAATCACGGGGGAAAGAGGAGCAAGAAATCTTATGGATTCGACTTCAATGCATATCCATGGATCGTAAATCTTGTTTCTATCTTCGGAAGGAGAAGAAACATCAAGATCGGATCCGAGATCATTATGAGAAGGAACGAAGTCGAAATCCATATGAAGGGTGGGATGGGTGGGCAAAAATTTTAGCATATCCATGAGGATGTCTGAACTCTGGGTTCTCTTGTTGGAAAAATATCCTCCACCACATCCATAGTAAGATTGCCCAGCTCGGGCTCAATCTTAAAGCAGAAATGATCATACTCCGGTGGAGATATGATGTGAGCAAGTTCATCGGCGAACTCCTCATGATAAAAATCACTCCTATCGGCAGGAGGAATTGGATTGATCGAAAGATCAAAGATGAACGAATCATATTGAGAAAAATCAGCATGAGTAGTGGTACTGCCACTACTCTTTTCTTTAATATGATCGTCATAGAAGGCTTCATAATCCGGAAGAGAATAATCAGAACGGGTAGTGGTACTGCCACTACTATTCTCTTCCAAATCAAAGCAGAAAGTTTCAGATTCGGTTAAAGAATTATCAAAGGTGTTAGTCTCCTCCAAGAAAGAGTTAGGAAATGTGGAGGGAGACTTGGTCATAACATCGGAAGATGGAGTGGGATTATCTTTTAATGCTTCGATGTTAGCAATAAGAAGATTGACATTCAATAATTTTTCACGAAGGATATCGTCTTTGATTGTTAGAAGAATATCGGTATCAATCCCTCCAACTTCCGGGATAACAATCTCCACCACCTCTAAGCTGACGATCTCAGCATCGGGAGGTGATGCATCGACATAATCGATGTTCTCATAAGAATCGTCATCACTCGAAGAATAATCATTGTTGGAATCGATGATAGTCTCAGAATGTTCTTTGAAAGCTTCAAGAGGGGTAGGATTGTTACAAAGAGGCACATCACACACACTGTCGGGAATACCCTCGGACTCACTTGGGATTGGGACAAGGTTCTCAACACTAGACTTTATTACTTCGTCCGATTCCGTTGCCGGAATAGTGTCAAGATGCTCGTCCCCCATACTTAGAGAGTTAACGGGCTCCTTGGTTGGTAAGACGGGTGTGATTGCAATGGTATAGTCCTCGTCATCATCGTAGCAAATGGGAATCTTCCAATATCGATCTTTAGCCGCTTGCTCTTCCGCAATTCGCTTTTCTTCTTCCTTCTTTTGCATATATTGACCAACCATATCACATATGGATGTCATTTGCTCCATAAGCTTGTTTTGAGAATTGAGAAAGTCATTTTGAGCATTGAAGATTGGATGATTGACGGTATATTGCGGGGGTTGAAATTGGTCAAAACCAAAAGAATTATAATCATAGCAAGAATTTTGCTCATGATAATAGTCTTCATTCATTGGTTGACATTGGTAAGTTTCATGAGGTCCCCCGCAATTTTCACAACAAGGATATTGTTGTTGAAAATCATGAAAATCTTGCGGGAAATTAAAGTCTTGATTGTAACACGGTTCCGGATAGATAAACGGAACTTGAGGTGTACAATAGTGACCATAACGAGCATCGTTCCCACAAAATTCACAAGAATACATAGGAGGTTGTGGAGGTGGGTTGAAAACGTTAGGAGAATTATCAACAAAATTAGGTTTGGAATCATAAGTGAATGAATTCTCATCTCCGGAACAGGATGTCGGGTGAACACTTGGCAAAGTCTGTGGGAACTCATTAACGGTTTGATTGTTGCATGGTTCCGGTTTAGAGATAATCGGAACTTGCGGTGGACAATTATAACCATAATGAGCACCTTTCCCACAAGACTTACAAGTGCATCGTTGACAAAAGATTCCATCTAACGAATCACCACACTCGTAACAACAATTGTGGTTAATTTGTGGAGGACTTTGTGAAGAATTTACACCGGGGCCTTGTTTGACAACGAATGGCTCTTGATTAACAAAGTTAGTATCGTCATCGGATGACTTGGAAGTGTCTTGGAAAACTTCCTCCAATGTCTTTCGTATTAGAGCACATTGTCGACAATATAGACCATGAACCGGGTCTCCACAATCGAGACAAATTTTTTCAATTTTAAGGGGTCGTTGAGACAAGTCGGGTATGGGAACAAGAATCTTGTCTTCAAGACTCCCTTTTGAACAACCACAGTCTTTAGTGTGCAAATTTCCACAAGACGAACACTCTTTAATCGCGTAAAGGGGATTCAAACGACGATCGAGTGACGCCATAAGAATTAAACAATTGAGGGTTAAGAAAAGAATTAAATGGATAAGAAGAAAAAGAAGATTATTTTTGGCTTTTCGAGTTTTTTAAGCAACATATTTTATTAACGGACAAAATGAGATAAGACAACTTAAACCAATAATCAACTCGTTTCACGGTAGCTCTCTAAAAGAAAAACGCACAAAGGAGCGGAGGAGCGGGAAAGCGCGAAGCTATTAAAAACCTTCTCCTTTCGGGTCGTAGTTCCTCGGAACAACCCTCCTTATACCCCTCTTATAGTTTGTTTATCAATTAAAGGTGAGCCGTATTTCACAAGTGACACAAAGGCAAGTTTTAAATCTTTTGTTCGGGAACTTATTATGATAATGCTTCAGTTGAAAGCATTATATTGATGATGATTTTTATTTATTATTATGGACAATGTTTTTATATTTTTGGTTTTTTCTTGTTTTTATTTATCTTATACTAATACTAATAAAAGAAAATGAAAAATATTTTTGTGTTTTATATTTTTATAAATAAAAGAAAATATTCACAAACGGGAAAAATTAACTTCACGAGGGAAGGGTCTTCAAACACTAATCGTCAAACAAACACGAAAATCGTTTCACAGCCTCCCCGGCAGCGGCGCCAAAAATTGATTAATAAATTTTCACTTACTTATACATATAAATATAATAAATAATTATATAAATACATATAGTAAGTAAATCTTAAAATAATCAATGAAATCCGGGAAGTATAGGAATATTTTCCCGGGTCGTAGTCCCAACGAGGTGTGGATTTGAAAAGTCGAAAGTCGGTTTGAATATCAATGCTTGAATGGAAAAGATATGGGGTTGAGTTTCTAAAACTACTAATAATATGCAAAAACGAATAAAAGAAAACCCTAAACAAAAGCAATTTAAGAAAAACGCGAAAACGGGAATTTAAACCTAAAACTACGGGAAAGCATAAAAAGGCAAATGACTAACTTGAAATTCAACTAGAAGCATAAATAAGGCATAAGAATGAAATCCTAAGTCTACGGGAGCATAAAATTAAGGCAATTAGGCTTAAATCACAAAAACGAGAACGAAAATTAGAAAACGAACGCGACTAAAAACCTAAAATATGAAAAATTAATCCTAAAATAATTTTTTTTACTTCTAATCTACTCTAGGTGACTAAAAATGAAGAATAAAAAAGACTAGACTAAAAACGAAGCTAAAACGAGCTCAAAAATGAGAAAACGAAAAACGGATTCAAAACTCGTTCTTTAAAATTAAAATTTTGCAAAAATGACCATACAGAAGTTATTATATTTTTCCTAAGTGAAAAATGATAAAAGAAAATTTTCTAAAAAAAGAAAAATATTTTTTTGATTTTATTTAATTTATTATAATTAAAAAACAGTTTTAAAGAAAATAAATGTTAAAAAATATTAAATGATTATAAAAAATTATGAAAAATTCAAAAGGGAGGTGTATCGAGGGTAGAGACCCGGGTTCGAGTCTTGCTCACCCGGGTCACCCCTTGTCTCCTCTCTTTTTTTTATGAAAAACTTTGTGAACAAAACTTGTTAAGCTCCTTGAGCTTAACAATTTTCAAAACTACAACTTTTTGTAAAAGCTTATAAATAAGCTGAAAATGGGCTTTTCTTGGGACAGTAAGCTTAAATAAGCTTAAGGGCAAAATGGCTTTTCCATTTGGACTTTTTGGGCAAATAAGCTAAAATTTGGACTAAAAAGCTAAAAGAATTAACTACCCTATCCTAAATAAGCACTAGAGACTAAAATGGGGCAACTAAATAAGCTTAAAAAGGGCTTAAATCGACAGAAACTTAA
Organism: Tanacetum coccineum; assembly: GCA_026074375.1. Taxonomy (NCBI): domain Eukaryota; kingdom Viridiplantae; phylum Streptophyta; class Magnoliopsida; order Asterales; family Asteraceae; genus Tanacetum; species Tanacetum coccineum. The sequence continues at coordinate 30,758 of BQNB010015071.1, forward strand.
CAAAGCTAAAAAAAACTTAAGAGGCTTATCTGTTAACACTCAATAAGCAAGAAAATAGGAAAATGAGAAAAACAACTTAACACATTAACCTAATAAGCTTCTAGGAATACAATTAAGCAAATGGAATAAGCTCAATAAGCTAGAATTTGACTTAAACCCTCAACAGTACTAACTTGGGAGTTAGTACTGTTGGTGTAAATTTAGGCATAGGGACAAAAACTTGGCTTAAGAATAAGCAACTAAAAGGGCTTTTTAAGGCCTGAATCTAAGGGGACTTATCTAAGAGCTTATTGGCTCTTAAGATAAGCCAAAAGCTAAGGCTAATGTACACTAATAAGCTAAATAGGATGGCTTAAAAAGGACTCCTAGCACCAGGGCACATTATCTAAAAAATATAGACTAATATTGACAGCTTACAATAAGCTGTCAAATAAGCTCAAATAAAAAAGCTAAGTTAAAACAGATAAAGAACACCAGAATGAGCTTGGTTCCCACACTTTTTTAGATCTTTAAACACTAAATTACTGCTGATTTTTGAGAATGAAAATGGGACTCATTTTGGCCTTTTGAAAAACTAAAAAGAGTTGACACAATTAGTCAAAGCTTTAAAGAAAACCAAGGGTTCTTAACCTAGTTGATTTTTACTTTAAAAAGAGAAAGAAAGCATTACTCCTAAGCTATTTTGACAGCTTAACAAAATAAGCACTTTGGAGCCTTTTAAAAACTAACAGACTTGAGAACTCTATGGTAAAACTTAAGAAAAACCTTTTGAACTTAAAAGCTTGGGAAAAACAGACTCAAAAGAGCTTACAACTTTAAGCCAAAGTTAACCCATTGACACCAACCCATACCTTCCTTGTTTTGACCCATTTTGGGCCTATCCCAAACACTCCCTTAAAAATCCATTTACACAGTTAAGCTTGAAATAGGCTAAAGTATCAACATTCTAAGATCAAACAAGCATATGAAAGACAAAATAAGCATACTTAAGCAGAAAGGAACAAAAAATAAGCAAATATTAGCATATGAATAATGAATAAGCAATGCTACAGTGGATTTTAGCTTAAAGATTAAAATTTAAAACCTTTGGTCCTGAGCTTTAGTGTAAGTTGAAAGAAGCTTTATTAAGCTTCTTGGTAGCTTATTGAACCCAATAAACCCTTCCAATACTTGGCTTGTTACCCAATAAGCTTTGACAGCTTAATCCACAATGGACAGTGATTTTCTCTTCATACACAGGAATTTTTAAAAGAAACCTTGAACTTGGATTAATATCAAAAGAGTACAAAGCTTTTAAAAATACATAAAGAACAACAATAAGCTGATGAACAGTAACCAAAACAATTTTTTTTATATTAAACTTAAAAATTCATTAAAACTTTTAAAAAAGATTACAAAGGCTAACAAAAAAAAATAGTATTTTAAAAAGACATTTTTAACATAAGGACTAAATCAGATCTAGCTAGCTTCTACTGTTCATCTCTCTTCTTCTTTTTATATGCTGCCAAGCTGTGTTTGTGATGTGAGAGGAAAACACAAAAGCAATCCAAGCCTTCCATTTTTTCTTGGTCTCCAATCTATTTAATCAAAACCCTTGATTTCGTGTAGCCAATGGTAAACCATGGGATTGCCATAGTGGCAATGAGCCCATGTGGGGGGTGGGGTAAGTGATTTTGAAGGGTTTGGAGTGTTGTGGTGAAGTCAATGGAGCTTGAAAGGGACAGGAAGGGGGGGTTATAAGTTTGGCGGGAAATTTTTGGGAAGATGTACAGTGTTTCAAACGGGGTGAAGGGTTTGGGGGTTGTCACAACTAGTCCCTCATGGTTATAGTGTTGTTTGCAACACACGTCCTTGTGTTTATAAACGTTTGGGATGTTGGCAGAAACACCCCCCAAGAGTTATATAGGGTATTGCAAGTTAAGTCCTTTTGGGTTATAGCTTTGGTGGGTTGGCAGAATTGGCCCTTGTGGTATATCTTTGGGAAAATGGCAGCTTAAACCCTTGCAAGTATTTTTCTTCTTATTCTTCATTTAATAAGTTAGGGACTTGGCAATTTTGGCCCGGTTTTGTCGTTTTGGCTTTGTTTTTCGTCCTTTTCTTAGATATCCGTTCCTGCACAACATAATTAGCAAAACAAGCATATATTTGGCATTTTAAGTCCGTTTTTGGTTATTTTAACTTGTTTTTAAAGGTAAAAGGTGTGTGTAATTAAACACATACCAAAATCCCCCATACTAAGATATTGCCGTGTCCTCACGCAATGCTATGAAGTAAGCATTTATAAAACTAAGAATCTCAATCACCCTTGACTAATAACCTTGAAAAGCAAAAACAAGCATATTTATGGCATTTTATGTGCGTTTTTGGTCATTTAAGGCCGATTTTAATGGTGAAAAGTAGGTGTAATTAAACACATACTACCAAACTTGTTTATTTTTTTTGCACAAGTTAGTACCGACAGTGCAAAGTTAGTACCGTTGGGCAAAGATAGTACCGCTATAGAGACGTTGAAGAAAATACCGCCAAGGGTACAATGTAACATCCGAGAATTTTTGGAATTTTAAAGGAGATATAAGTTATTCCTAGGTTGAATTATAAAAACGAGTAGCTAAATCACGTTTCATTATTCTGGAGACACTAAAGGCAATTTGATTAAAACACATTCCTGACACTTTTTAGTTTATTGAACCGAGATCCGAAAACGGCATTAAGGTGAACTGAAATGCCCTCGCAGATTTTAGAAACACAAAAAATCATTAAATTAATATTTAAATTAATCATGTTTTATCAAATAAAAAAATATTTAACAAAACACTTAGCATTTTAATAAAGCGTTGTTGATAAACGCGAATAAACGGGTTTAAAATTTTATTCCTCGTTTTACTTCGGAACGAGACGTAACCCCGGATTCACAAAATAAATAACGAATGTTTTTATAAATGTTATGAAAATATTTAGGAAATACTATCAAATGAATACTCGTTTTTGTCGGAAAAATTATTTGGAAAACAATGGCGCAAGTTTCGTGTGTTGAATCATCCGTTAAGTCATTCAAACGAGTCCCGAACCGATACGTATCAAAACAATAATATAAAATCTACACATTTTAAACCTAAACTATTTGAACTGTCCCACTTCTCCTTAATATATATATAAAGTTTTATATCTTTAAATTTTCATTTCCATTCCATATATACACATAACATACTCCCATCACTCTCTCCCCTCTCCCACTTTTTCCGGCCAGCCGTCAGCCACCATCAAAAAGCCGCCGGCCGCACGGAAAAAATTTTTCCGGCGGAGTTTTCCGACAAACACCAAATGGTTTCCTCTTCTTTTCTTTCCGATCTACCAATCCCACAACCTCCACGCGCCGCGACGCCACATTTTCCACCCTCAACCCCTCCGGCTGTCTGTACCGTCATCACCATCACACATATCAACTCGTCATCAATCACGTCATAACAACACCACATCACCACCGTCGCAAATGGGTGCGTTCGTTTTGTTGTTAACGCCACAGGGGTGTTTGTTTTTGCTGTGTTTAACCTAAACAGGGGTGCGTTTGGCAGAGACAACACCACAAGGGTGTTTGTCTCGGTGACAGCCACCACCCACCAAGGGTGGTTTTGTTTCGGTGGTAATGAACCACCACCACCAAGGGGTGCTCGTGTTGTGGTTTAACCGAAACACCACCAAGGGGTGTTCGTTTGGTTTTTCTTGCGCCACAAAGGGTGCGTCTGTTGGGTTTTCTTCGCACCCGAGGGTGCGTTTGGATTCGCGGGTCAGCACAAGGGTTCGTTCGTTTATATGGAGCAACACGGATGCGTTTTGGCTGTCTCAGCCTCACATTGGGTTGCGTCAGGTTTTGGATTTTCTAGCACCAAAGGTGCGTTGGGTTTTGGTTTTGCACCGACAAGGTGCGTTTGGTTTTTATTCATACGCACCAAGGGTGCGTTGTATGGGTTTGAAAAACGAGCCAGGGGGAAAGGTTTCAAACGAGTTGGCTGCGGGACAACCGGGGGACGAAAGGGGGAACGTCGGGTTAGGTTGGTGAGTTGGGTTCGGTCAGCGCCAAGGGTGTGGTCGGGTTGTGGGTTAACCGAGGGGTGCGGTCTGGTTGTGGGTTAACAACCGACGACGGGGTGTCGGGTTAGGCTGTGGGACAGCCGGGGCGTCGAGTTGTTTGGTCGGGTTTGGTTTGCAACGGAAATGGGTGCGTTTGATATTGTGACACGGAAACGGGTGCGTTTGATTGTGTTGACACGAAAATGGGTGCGTTTCATTTAAAATATCGATATTTTCTTTTTATATTATCGATAAAATTTATATTGTGATGAAATCTGTTTAGACTTGCGACTCCTAAGTAAAATGTGATAATAATATTTAAAACATGATTGATAATAATGTATAAGCGATACTAGATAAGTTTTAAGACAGTTTTTTGAACTAACAACGGACTTTGATGCGTTTTGAAACGAATAATTAAGAGTAGCAGAAAACGGGAACATGGGATTCAGATTTAGATTTTGAAAAGATCGATTTGGTTTCAAATATAATTAATTATATTTTTATGGAACGATTATACATAAAAACGGGGACCTTTTAAACTCTCATAACGAAGAACTGGAGTGTAAATCAGAATATACGACTTTAATAATAAAAATAAATTATATTTTATAATTAATCTGACAGATCTAATAATTAAAACGATTTGAGCACTTTCAGAGTCCGTTCTTCAGCCTCGGCGAAACACGAAAGTAGTTCGTAATGACATTTTTACATTGCACGGCGAAGATTGTTCTGTTTAAAAATTAAGATATAGCGGGGTCAGACTAAAATGTCGGTTAATATAATTAATTTCAATTAATAGCTTTAAGGATCAATATTCGGTTCTAAAAAAACGGAAGTCCTAAAAATAGTAACTTTCAGTAATATTAGAGATAAGTTATATTGGACGGAAAATAGTATATATACATATAATATACTAAGGGTTTAAGGTAAAAGTCGCGCAAACGTGGATTTCTCATCACATGTATTGTAGTATGTAATACATATTAAAATATGTATGATTTTCGTCGTTACGATGTAGGCATCGTTGATCGTATTTCTACGTGTAATATAAACAGATCGACATAATTATAGGCGTGGGAGTCAGAGATCGTTGCAGATTACGGGTTGTGATTTATTTGGATTATTTGATCGTGGTCTTTGATCAAGGTGAGTTTATAGCCCCATGTCTTACTGGTTTTACATATATTTTTACCCGTCTGCATACATGTTTACAAACGCATTTACATGGTTGATTAACTGTTTGGTTTACATACTCATTTACATATATCGCGAGGAGATACAATACTGGGTTTACTTTTTTGAACGTAAACGCATTCTATACTTTTATGATTATGGATTAGCTTAGGTTGCATGAACTGTAAATCACTTGGAGGGTGAGCGCGAATGTTATAAGATAGATCTATTTGGGATTGACAATCCCCGTTCGGGTGACTAGCTATCACTGGGAACGAACGTTATACCATGTCGGATCACGATTGGATTGGCGCCTGCGGGGTCAACAATCATTACTGCCCGGGTGTTCTTGGAGGGAACACCCATGGTGGGTACATATTGTTTTTCATTAACGCCCGGGTGTTCTTGGAGGGAACACCTACGATGGGTACACTTTTACTATGCCTTGAATAAAGTGGCATACATACAAGTCTACGTCACAGTTCATGAACTTAGAGTAATGGTAATCATGGTTTTATACACACTTGAATAAAGTGGCAATACATATTTTGGATATTTGTGATCCAACTTTGACACGTACATTTTGGGACTATTTGGGGATAGAAATGGTCTTGCATATTTTACAGCTAATTGATTTCTAAAAATCATACATACATTTTGGAAGGACATTTAAGGATTTAAATGGTCACACAATTATTTTATGATACTGTAGGGAGACAGTAGTCATTAAACGTTTTTATATGACACTGTAATGATACAGTGGGCAGATACATTTATTGGAACTAACGTTTGTATTTACAGAAACCTATGAACTCACCAACTTTAATCACCACACTGCGTAACAACAATAGTGGATAATTGTGGAGGACTTTGTGTAGATTTACACCGGTGTCTTGTTTGACAAGAAATGGCTCTTGATATAACAAAGGTTAAAGAATCGTCCATTGGTTGACTGGAAAGTGTCTGTAAGTCTGAAAAACTTCCTCCAATGTCTTTCGTATTAGAGCACAATGTCGACAATACAGACCATGAACCGGGTCTCCACAATCGAGACAATTTTTTTTAATTTTAAGGAGTCGTTGAGACAAGTCGGGTATGGGGACAAGAATCTTGTCTTCAAGACTCCCTTTTGGACAACCACAGTCTTTGGTGTGCAAATTTCCACAAGACGAACACTCTTTAATCGCGTAAAGGTGATTCGAACGACGATCGAGTGATGCCATAAGAATTAAACAATTGAGGGTTAAGAAAAGAATTAAATGGATAAGAAGAAAAAGAAGATTATTTTTGGCTTTTTGAATTTTTTAAGCAACATATTTTATTAACGGACAAAATGAGATAAGACAACTTAAACCAATAATCAACTTGTTTCACGGTAGCTCTTTAAAAGAAAAACGCACAAAGGAGCGGAGGAGCGGGAAAGCGCGAAGCTATTAAAAACCTTCTTGCCACCCTTTCGGTCGTAGTTCCTCGACAACCTCCTTATACCCCACTCTTATAGTTTGTTTTCAATTAAAGGTGAGCCGTACTTCACAAGTGACACAAAGGCAAGTTTTAATCTTTTGTTCGGGAACTTATTATGATAATGCTTTAGTTGAAAGCATTATATTGATGATGATTTTTTTATTGATAATTAAAGATAATGTTTTTATATTTTTGATTTTTTTTTTGTTCTTTAAATGATAATTATACTAAAAAGAAAATGAAAATATTTTTTTTATATATAATAATATTCACAGATTCAAACACAACTTGTCAAACGCAACGATAATCGGTTTCACAGCCTCCCCGGCAACGGCGCCAAAAATTGATTTGTAACCTTTTAAACTATATATATAATATAATAATAAAATATATATAATCTAAAAAAACTACAATAATCAATAAAACCGGGAAGTAGTATAGAATGTTCCCGGGTCGTTTATCCCCAACGAGGCTGTGCTGGAGAATCGATACAATCGGAAGATTGGAGTTTGAATGAGAGTAATGAGTTGAGAGTTTAGAAAGCTAAAGTAATCACTAACAAACAAAAACGATTGAGAAAAACCTAAAATTATGACATTTTGCTGAAAAACGAGAGCAGGAACCCTGAACAAAGGTCAAAAACCAAAATCTCAAAATTTAACCCTACAAGAAATTTTTTACTCTAAACAACTTCTAGGGACTAATAATGAAGAATGAAAAAGACTAGACTGAAAACGGAGGTCGTTTGACCCAAAAACGAGTCAAGACAAAATCCGTACCCGAGGCCCGTTCTTTAAAAATCAAAAGTTTGAAGAATTATCCCTACAAAAGTTTTTCTATTTTTCCTACGTAATATATGACTAAAGAAAATTTTCTAAAAAAGAAAAAATATTTTTTGATAATTTTTGTATTTTTTATGAAGTTTTTAAAACTTTTAACTAAATTAAATTATAAAAAATACTAAACTATTTTTAAAAATTCTGAAAAATTTACCTAAAATACTTTGCACTACAACTATCCTACGAAAAAAATAAGAAACCCAAAATTCGGCTTATAAATATAAGCTCGAAACAGCTTATAGCTTTAAGGGCTAAAACTCCCTTATATTTCCAAGTGCCCAAGGGTCTAACAGAAAAGACCCAAGGGCACAGCGGTAAGGGAGTGTGTATAAAAGAGGGGTGTATTGAGGGTAAAGGCCGGGTTGAGTCCTTGCTCACCCGGGTTTCCCTTATCTCCCTCTTTTTTTTTAGAAAAACTTTTTAAACAAACTTGTTAAGCACATGGGGCTTATCATTTTTTGTAACTACAACTTTTTAAGAAAAGCTAAAAATAAGCTGAAAAAGGGCTTAATGTTTGACAGAAGCTTATAAGCTTAAAGGCAAAAAATGGCTTTTTCTTTATGGCTTTTTAGACAACATAAGCAAGGAAAAGAGTAAATAAGCTAAAACATACTTATAGCTGAATCCAATGAGCACAAAGGACTTAACCTAAGCTTACCAAATAAGCTGAATAAGCTCAAAGAAGCTTAGCAGTACTAACTTGGAGTTAGTACTACTAGGATTTTTGAAAATGTAATAAGCTCATGAGGGACCTAAAAAGGCTAAAAACAGATGAGTTCCTAAACTAAATAAGCCTAAGAAAAACAAAAATAAGCTAAGGGAATAAGCAAACAAGCAAGAAAGATAAGCAAATCAAGGGCAGGCTATTCTACTTTAAACCTAAGTCCTAATGGGAAAAGGCTAACTGATAAGCAATTTTAAGCACACTTAAGCTAAGGGAGACTTAAAATAAGCTAAGGCATAGGAAGTCTAACACCTAATAAGCTAACCTAATAAAAAAATAAGCACTAGGACATACAGAAAAACCAATAGATGCTAAATAAGCTATGGGTCCCCAAACTGCAGCCAATAGTCAAAAGCACCACTATGGGACATAAAAAATAAGCACTAAAACAGGGTCTTTATAAGCTAAAGGCTTATAGACACTTGTAGGCCCCTAGCTTATGGGTTATTCAGGAAAAGCTAAAGGATAACCTAGTCTAACAAGGAAGCTAAGGAAAATGGGCTAAGAAATGGGTGCTAGCACCATGCACCATCTACTAGTTTCAACATTTACAAAGTCCAGCTTATGAAAAGCAGGCTAATAAGCTAAAAATTAAATCCTACTTAAATCATACTTAGAGTAGCTTAAAATAGCTTGTGCACCAAATTTCAAGGCTACAAAGGACTTTTAGCTTCTAATAAATGGGGTTGAAAGAGACATTTTGGCATACAAAGGCAACAAACACCCAAACCTTGACAGATTTGAGAAGAAACAAAGGTAAACTTTGAAAGTCCAAGCTGTTGATTTAGACACTAAACAAAGCACATAAAAGACTCAAAGACAGTCAAAAACAAGCTTAATCTAATAAGCTTGTTGAAACTGTCTTGAGATCTTGGTTTAAGAGACCACTTAAGAAAAACTTTAAAAACAAATTTTAAAACTTTAATACTCTGAAAAATAGATTAACACAAACTCTAAAATACTTATTGAAATGTTTAACAACATGACCCAAAATGGTTTTTAAACTCATTTTGCCCCTGTTTGCACCTGTGTAGCCAAACACTCCCTTAAGTATCACAAAAAAACCATATTGGGCTTAAAACAGCTTATGACAACATAAAAATAAGAAATAGGTGAGGTTTAGGAAGTGTTTAAGCACAATAATCAGTTAGAAACCAACATTTAAGCACATAGAGTGAGCAAGTCTAAAGTAAGCAGTAAAAGCATTTCAATATACAGAAATTTGCATAAACTTAAATTATCAATCCAATACAAAAACATAACAATACATGTAAATTAAAAATGACAGTATATTTAAATTAACTTAAAACATATATTTAAACTAAATAATATCTACACCTATATAATCTTCACTTCTACAGTTACTCCTCTTCATTTTTTTTATATTCTGCCAAGTGGAGTCTTCAAGCGTGTTGTGATTGAGAGGAAAACACAAAGCAATCCAACCTTCCATTTTTTCTTGGTCTCCAATCATTTAATCAAAACCCTGATTTTTGTAGCCAATGGTAAACATGGTATTGCCATAGTGGAATGAGCCCATGTGGGGGGTGTGTGTTAAGTTATTTTGAAGGGTTTGAGTGTTGTGGTGAAGTTAAAGACTTGAAAGGGACAGAGGGGGTTATAAGTTGCGGGAAATTTTTGGAAGATGTACAGTGTTTCAAACGGGGTGAAGGGTTTGGGGGTTTGTCACAACTAGTCCCTCATGGTTATAGTGTTATTTGCAACACACGTCCTTGTGTTTATAAACGTTTAGGATGTTGGCAGAAACACCCCCCCAAGAGTTATATAGGGTATTGCAAGTTAAGTCCTTTTGTTTATAGCTTATGGAGGGTGGTCAGAATTAGCCCTTTTGTTTAATACTTTGTGAAATGGCAAGTTTAATCCCTTGCAAAGGATTTTTCTTCTTATTCTTCATTTAATAATCAGTGACTTGCAATTTTAGCCCTAAGCTTATTTTCTTCACTTTTTTGACTTTGGTATTTTGTCCGGTGTTGACTTTGGTTTGACTTTTTCACACTTTGCTTTGTCTTGACTTGTTTTTTCATGCATTTCCATTCCGAGACCGGTTTGTCGTTTGGCTTCATTATTTCGACCTTTTCTAGTATGATCCGTTCCTGCACAACACAATTAACAAAACAAGCATATTTTTGGCATTTTAAGTCAATTTTTGGTTATTTTAACTTGTTTTTAAAGGTAAAAGGTGTGTGTAATTAAACACATACCAAAGATGCTTTTTATTAAGGTTGGTTTTATTAATGCTTTTTATCTTAATGCTTATTTCTTATGCTTATTCTTCTACTCATTTTTCTTTTGCTTATTTCCAAATAAGCTCATGCTTATAGCTTATTTCTGGATCCCATCTCTTAAGCTTATATTCTAATTAGCTACTTTCATAGCTTATTTAGACTAGCTTCTTTTTCATTGTTTTTTATTTAGAGCTTTTCAAGTGAGCTTATTTTAGCTTATTTTTTATTGCTTATTTTTATTCAAGCTTATTTATTTATATATAGATCTAATCCTTAATCATACCCGATCCGAGTTCATTGAATTGACACCTATAGTTATCGGGTGGTTAGATCTAAAAAAAGTAGATCATAATTTGTAGCTTAGCTTTCTAGCATAAAGTTTGTTGCTTTTTAATTCTAGCTTAATTTTTCTTAGATCTAAATCCTTAAATATACCCGATCCGAGTTCACTTGGTTGAACACCTTAGTTTCGGGTGGATTTAGATCTAAAGTTTTAATTTTTATTAGCTTATTGTCTTTAGAATAATATCTAGCTTATTTTGTCTTAATAGTTTATTGTTTATTGTGCACTTTAACCTTGTTTGTTTTATTGTTGATGGATCTTATTCTAAACTTAGGCGAGGAGCTTATGGTTCTTATAAACTAGTTTCACTATTAAAGTTTCAAGCTTTTTAAGTTTTTACCTAGCTTATTAATTAATAAAGCTCAAAACTTTATTGATTAATAGGTGAAATTAAAACTAATAAATTCTTAAACTTTAAAAGTTTAATTAAGTTTATAAGAGCGGGTGGTGTAATATTCGAATCGGTTTCATCATTCGGGTTCTAATCTTCTTCCCTCTTTTTAATCAATAGTATAAAGTACCATAATTTGTAGTTTTATAATATGTTGATGCTTATTAGAATGATTGTTGCTAGTGAGTAGTTTAAATAGTGTTTGTTAAGTGATATTGTGAATTGGGAATTAAGTGAGGATTTGAAAAAGGGTTTAATTAATTAATAATCTTCGATTACTTAGATTTATAGTTTGAATATTTTGAAGGGCAAAAGCCGGAAAAATAATCAAACTACACATCTAGTAATTAATATCTTTTTGGGAGATTTTTGTCAAAATAAACCAACGTTGTGAGATAATTATCTTTTCAAAAGAAATTAATTCGTTAATAGACTTTAATTCACACTTAATGAACTTTTCACATCACTTAGCAAGCATTATCGTCTCTTAAATATATTTTAGATCATTTAGCTTTAAATTTGGTAGTTTTATTATTAGTAATTCTAGATTGGTAATTTTTAGTGATTAAAATTAGTTTTAAAACCAAAAACAAAATATTTGTCATTCAAGCATCAAACGAAACATTCTCGTGAATTTCAAATTCATCTCTCGTCGGAACACGACATCCGGGAGATTAACTATTACTTGTCCTCAAGTAATTGTCATATCAAACGGGATACTCTCTATATTATTACTATTTGGTATTATTATTTAGTTATATATTTTATATATATACTATATATTAATTATCAAATCAATGCTATTAAGAGACCTTTCTTATAACGCGTTTATATCAGTCATAAGACTTGTGATGATGTTTTTTTAGATACCTATTTTGATGGATTAAATATCCTGGTCAAACCTAGCCAAAACTTTTGGTATATTGAGAAGTGTCGAAATATCGAATTTTGCTGAATAAAGTAAGGAATAAAAGCGTTTTGTTACCCCCTTTTAAGGAACTGGTTTAATAAATCTTAAATCTTTTCTTGGTCACACAATCGGTTAACACAAATTAAATATCGGGACGAGATTTCTTTAAGGGGTAGGTACTGTAACAACCGGAAATTTTTAGAATTTAGATGACTATTTTACCCTTTGACTTTTCGGGTTCGACTTGACTTTTTGACTTTTGATATTTTATTGTCACATAAAAACGATTACCGCGTAACCGGTAATTTTTCGGAACATATTTAAATAATAAATCATATTTATTATTACATATCTCTCATGTGCAAATTTATTTTTAACTTATTTGACTTGAAAACAAGAAGATATATGTTATTCCTAAGTTGACTTATCAAAAACAACTCGCTAAATCACGTTTTCACGACTTGGACTCTAAAGCAATTTGATGTATAACGACATTCCGGACAACTTTTTAGTTTTGTCCGAGACCCGAAAACAAGCAAAAAATGACCGAAATACCCTCGCAAAATTTTAGAAACGTCTTCGGACGCGTACCGACACGAAGATAATTAAATTATATTTAATTATCACTTTTTATTAAATAAAAAAATTTAATAAAATATTGATCATTTTATTCAAAAACGTTGTCTTAAAAAGCGAATATTGAAGTTAAAGTTTATTATTTTTTCTCTACCAAAGCTTAACCGTGATACACAAATAAATAATAAACATTTAAATAAATTTTATAAAATATTTATAAAATACTAGTCATGTAAATACTCATTTTTCATGGAAAAACCATTTGGAACGCAATGACGCAAGTTTCTTGTTTTGAATCATCAGTTAAGTGGCTTAAACGAGTCCCGAACCATTATATAACTAAACTTACAATTTAGGTCTCTGTGGTAATATTATAGTTTCAACCCCCAAACTATAGTAGACTTGTCATATTTGAAACTTCTAATATATATAAAGAAAAGTATTAGGGTTAGTTCATTTAATAACAAACCCTACTAGCCCCCATGTTCATCCTCTCTAAAATCTGGCGCCGCCACCACCACTTCGGCCATACTCCGGCCACCCTCCGACCACCCCCACTGTCGCGCCTCTCATCACCACCGATCTACTAGATCACGTACACCACCTCCACCCCCACGTCACCACAGTCGTGACGCCACCACACCCACCCAACAGCCGCCACACCCACCAGCCACCACCATTCATCCTCCATCCATCACGACGTCATCACCGTGACCACCAAACACCATCGTCACCTACGCCATCGCCACCGGCTTCCAACTGTCGTCTCCACGATGCACGACACCACCACAACAACTCGTCACCACCCACACCTCACCCACCCGCCCCCTCCACATCACCACGAGGGTGCGTTGGTTTTTGACAAACCCACAATGTTGCGTTGGGTTTGATAAAAAACCCCGCCATACGGTGCGTTTGTGTGGTTAAAACACCATCAAGGGGCGTTGGTTTTATTTAACATACGAATGGGTGCGTTTGGATCTGGGTTTAGCACCATTAAGGGTGCATTTTGTTATTCTTAGCACCGTAAGTGTGCGTTTGGTTGGTAACACAGCACTAAGGGTGTGTTTGGCTGTGCAGAATCACAACAAGGGTGTGTTTGGTTTTCATAAACCGCATAAGGGTGCGTTTGGTTTGGCATAAACGCTCATGGGGTGCGTTTGATTGGCTGTTTAACAACAAGGTATGTTTGGGTTAGCAGAAAAATCGAATAGGGTGCGTTTGGTTTTAGCCTATAAACACATATGTGTGCGTTTGTTTACAAAACGCACAAAGGGTGCGTTTGGGTTAACTGTTTCACCACAAGGGTGCGTTTGGGTTAACTGTTTCATCACAAGGGTGCGTTTGGGTTAGCAGAAAACAACAAGGATGCGTTTGGTTTATATAAATCGACAAATAAATATATCGTAGGATTTTATAAATGTAAAACTGGATATAATGGTGGTTTAAATGGTTAAATAAATGTGATATTTATTATTTTGTTTAGTTTATATATATATATATATATATATATATATATATATATATATATATATATATATATATATATATATATATATATATAAAACACGCGGGTGTTTGCAATATTGATTGGTTTATTAAGAGGAAAAACATTGAATCTTATAAATACGAAAACGTCTTATAAACGAATAGATCATGCCGAAAAATCTATAAACCACTATACGTAATAAATTTCATTATAATTTCTATTATCTTAAAAAAACCTATAAAAGACGAAGTTATATAAGTTTTAAGATTGTTTAATTTGTAATTATACAATAACCAGATAAACAAACGAGAACTATACTTTTACAATGAGACAACTATTTTAGCTACCGCTCGTCAAAAAAACAAAATACTAAATTATAAAATATTATTTTATAATTCTCGACTAGAAGATAAAGTCATAACTTTTGTAAAAGCTTTGAAAACAGCGTTTACATGATTCTCAACTATAAAACGTGCGTTACTTTTATAACATGGACACTTTATTAACTTATATGGTGGTTTCCGAACACGTGTCAGATTATGTTATTTTAATTATTTTCTCACGTTTCTTATATAATACTTGCAAGGTATTATATACTTTTATTTTATTTCATACATAATACATGTCGCGTATTATATACCCTTCGTATCATTCTTTTGGTTGTTTGTCCTTGTTATATAATTCACGATACGAATCATATACTCGTTCAATTTTTCATATGTAATATATACGGAATATATTACACACTTTGCGTTTACTTTCGATTTATTTTATTTAACCAACCACCAAACTATTACAACTTGAAATCTAAGTCTTTTATCAACGTGACGCGTTGATGTGACTATCCATCGGAAAACCCAAATACATTATCCTAGGCTAGTGGTCTTAGCCGTTAAGATAAATCGCAACTTCTTGGTCGATCCCTTCTGATTTCCATTTGTGTTGTGCTTAATATGTGCATTTCTGCCAATTGTTCCACATCATCGAGGTAAGTTTATAGCCTCATGTTACTGGTTTTACATATATTTTTGGGGTGAGAACATGCTTGTTTGCAAATGCATTTACATGGTTGATTACAAATTAGTTTACATACTCATTTACATAGCTCGCTATGGGATACATTAATTGAATTCATTTTTGGTCGGTTATACATACTTTACTTTGGAAATGATTACGGATTAGCTTAGGTTGCATGAACTGTAATCACTTGGAGGGTGAGCGCGAATGTTATAAAATAGATCTATTCGGGATTGACAATCCCCGTTCGGGTGACTAGCTATCACCGGTAACGAACATTATAACATGTCAAAACACGATTGGTTGGGTCTTCAGGGCCAACAACACATACACATGAACTCTTATTGTGCCTTAAATAAAGTGGCATACATACAAGTCTACGTCGTAGTTTTATGAACTTAGAGTAATTGTAATCATTGTTTTAATCACACATGAATATTTATTGTGCCTTGAATAAAGTTGAAATACATCTTGTAAACATTTTGTGATATATATATATAAATATATATATAAATATATATATATTATATATATCTCTAATATATATATATATAATATATATAATATATATATATTATATCGTACATGCTTTGAACAATTGCGGTTCAACTTTCATACGTACATTTTCGTGACTATTATAAGGGCTGAAATAGTCATACACACTTTGGAAACCTTTGGTTTAACATTTATATTTAAACAAACCTATGAACTCACCAACTTTATGTTGACACTTTTTAAGCATGTTTTTCTCAGGTGAATTAGATGCTTGGCTTACTTGATGTGCACTGGAGTTTAAATTTGACAAGATTTCATTTATGGATTTCTACTTACATACAGATGATTAAATCTCGTTGTGTTGTTTTCAAGCTTTTCATTATGATGCAATTATGGGACAAATGTTATATCAATTTCAAGGAAATCAACGAGATTACTTTTCAAACGACACATTTAGAGGTCGTTCTCTTGTATCTTGTGTTGTTGTATTATGAAGTAACGCTCCCGGACATATTTCCGCTGCGACACATTTTTGGGGGTGTTACAGTATTGGATAGAAAGTTGAATATGCCGTATCCAGATAAAGTGGATACACCGTATCGGTTTATCGACCAGAACAGTGTACGATAAAAAAACAATTAAATACGCAAACAATTAAACATACAAATATACAAGAAAATATACAAAATATACAGAATTATACACTAATCTAAATTATACTAATCCTAAAGGTTAGATCTAATCAAATCTAATGCTAAAAACCAAAATATCAAGATTAATTCTCACTCCCCGGCAGCGGCGCCAAAAACTTGATGTGTTGTAGTTAGGGGTATGATTTGTGATTCAAGTTTTAAATTTATATTTTGACGACTTAAGCAAAAACAACACTTTAACGGGCAATGTACCCGATCGATGGGAGTTTCGTGGTAAGTAGGGTGTCGAACACTTGGAGTGAAGTTAAATCTTTCAATTTATTAATAATTTGGTTTTTTCTAATCTAAGTTAGTCTAATCTATACAAAACCTATGCTAAACCTATGTTAATCCTAAATCTAATGGATAAGGGGGGTTTTCAGCCTGAGAGACTAGCACAAGTTTGGTGGTGACTAAAACCAATTCAAGACACTTTAACCCACGTAAGCAAATTAACAAAAGATAAAAGAGCGGTCTAGCCAAATATAAGAAAACTGTATTAACCATCATTAATCCAATTAGAACGTTGGTTTGTTTATTAGTGAAATGATTACTTATCTCGAATCAGCGTATCATTCCTAGACTTAGGCGGGACTTCTTCCTAAGACCTAGACACGTAGAATTCTATCACAATTAAACGTATCTGCATAAAGCATCCTAATTTGCCGATTATAATCTATCATAGGGATTAAGGCAATGGTGATCTTGTTAAACCCTAGCTCATAGAGACTTTACCCACTTACTGCTTAATGGAAATTCATACACTAGTAGTCTACTAACCAAGTCTTTACTAATTTATTAGAACGTACTTGTTGATACCAAGGTCACCTTATGACCCAACTAAGCTTACAATCAAAGAGTGAAGATAGGTCATTATTTGTGATCCTATTGATCTAGATGTATAAATCACTATATGGAGAGCTATCCTGGTATCTAGATTACTTGGTCCGTATCACTAGATCCAGTTGAATGATAGGTCGCATACAAAAGCACGTAAACAAGTATGATGATAAACATAAACAAGCAATTCAACGATAAATTAAGAAATCGAGATAAACAAACCAAACATTAAGATTTTCATAACAATGGCTAATACCCGAAGGTATTAGCCTTCAAACGTCATAATTAATACAAGAGTAATGATTTAGCCAAGGTAAACTAACCGAGTTAACGAATGATACCAAAAACTGAACGATTACAAGAGTATAAGAAATTACATGTTGTCTCCTATGGAATTAATCGCGTTGCTCGACCTCTTCTGCTCTTTTTCTCCTCTAAAAATTGACTTTTATGGTTTAGGTATCGAGAATATGATTTAGCACACTTAAAACTCGTTTTTGAGTTTTCTATTTATAAGGTCTGAAGTCGGTTTCGATACGGCGTATCCAATGTGTTGGATACGGCGTATTGGGGGGTTTTTTGGAGTAGGGACCACGTTTGATATCTTCCAGAATATTTTATTCCCATATAGCTTGAATACGGCGTATTGGTCTTCCTTGATACGGCGTATTGGATCTTGTGGTCTTCGTGGTCTTTGGTGAGTGCAGGCACAGATACGCCGTATCTTCCTTGATGGATACGGCGTATTGGTAGTCAGAACAGTAATCTTCAAAATATCTTCGTTTAAGCTCCAGAATGCGTGCCTTTTAGTCAATCTTCACCAAGTACTCCATAATTACTGCAATTCTCAAATATAAACGATTAAGTAACAATTCTTTGCAATAATTATACAAAATGAGTTAATTACATAGGATAAATGATGCTAAAAAATAGACGTTATTTGATGTCATCAGTGAGCTTAGTTGAGCCATAAGGTGACCTTGGTATCAATGAGTACGTTCTTATGTCATTGGTATGGACTCGAAAAGTGGACTATTAGTATATAAAGAGTCGTTAAGCAGTAAGTGGGTAAAGTCTCCATGAACTAGAGTTTAAACATAGATCAACCATTGTTTAAAAACCCTAAGATAGATTGATATTCACAAATAGAGGATGCTTTTAAGTGGAAGTGTTTTACATGGTACAGAATTCTACGTGTCTAGGTCTTAGGAAGAAGTAATGACTAAGTCTTAAGAATGATATGCCGCCTTGAGATAAGTAATCATTGCACTAATAAACAAACCAACGTTCTGATTGGATTAATAATGGTTAATATAGTGTTCTTATATTTGGCTAGACTGCTCTTTTATCTTTTGTTAATTTATTTGCGTATGTTTTAGTGTCTTGAATTGGTTTTAGTCGCCACCAAACCCGTGCCAGTCTCTCAGGCTGAAAAACCCCCTTATCTATTAGATTTGGGATTAACATAGGTTTAGCATAGATTATACTAACTTAGATTAGAAAAACCAAAGTATTAATAAATTGAAAGTGCTTCTCGCTCTTAGTGATCGACACCCTACTTACTACGAAACTCCCACCGACCGGGTACATTGCCCGTTAAAGTGTTGTTTTTGGTTAAGTCGGCAAAATATAAATTTAAAACTTGAATCAAAATTTAACACCACACAACGACACATCAAAGAACGATGTTTGTAGCTTTAAGATCATAGTCAGCTTGGAGTTTCTCTGCAATTGAAAGTTCTTCATACTTCTTTGTCCTAGTGGTACCATTCTCTTCATCAACAGTAGCCCATACAAGTGGACCATTTAGCACATAGTTAAGAATCATTCTCCCCTTCTCCTTATTCTCTATGTATAGTTCCATACGACTCTTCCAAGAATCATACATAGATCTTTCCAACATTGGAGGACGGTTGTCGGCACCGGCAATGATCATAAATTCTGCTAAAGTTATCATTTTGAATTAATTGTTTCAATGAGAATAGATAACTTTTTGATCGTTTAGTGATAAGAGGTTATTGTGTTAAAGTGATGTTTGTTTAAGTGATGAAGTATTGGAATTACATGGGATTTTACAATTCTTGATGAAACTGGGAAAAGAAGTTAATCTTTCACGGGATTTTACAAATCAAAGAAAAACCGTAAAAACCTCCTAATGAAAGTGGTATAATTCACCCAAGAAAATGGTATAATTCACCCAAACAAATGGTATAATTCACCCAAACAAATGGTATAATTCACCCAAGCAAATGGTATACTTCTCCCAAGCAAATGGTATAATTCACCTAAGCAAATGGTATACTTCACCCAAACAAATGGTATAATTCACCCAAATAAATGGTATAATTCACCCAAGCAAATGGTATAATTCACCCAAGCACATGGTATAATTCACCCAAGCAAATGGTATATTTCTCCCAAGAAAATGGTATACTTCTCCCAAGCAAAGTGTATACTTCTCTAAGCAAAGTGTATACTTCTCCCAAGCAAATGGTATACTTCTCCCAAGCAAAGTGTATAAATCGCTCAATTACAAAATATGTATAAATTGCCTAATAGAAATGTATAATTCGCCTAAAAAAATTGTATAATTCGTCTAAAGCAAAAACTGTATAATTCGCCTAAGCAAGAACTGTATAATTCGCCTAAGCACACACGTATAATTCGCCTAAGCTAAAACGTATAATTTGCCTAAGCAAAAAAACGTATAATTCGCCTAGACAAAAGCCATGTATAATTCGCCTAGACAAAAAAGAAGTATAATTCGCCTAATACAATTAAGAATTAGGATGAGAAACTCCCCTGATATTTTGCTCGGTAGATTCTCCATGTTGAGTTTATGAGCAAGGATGTGTGTTGTAATTGCGTCTGGATACCAGCATGACTACAATCACACATAGGATTCCAGATGATTGATACTTCACCAACTTCGTCGATTTCTTTGCTTTCAGCGAGGTCCTATGCAAAATATAGGAAAAACATGCATTCCTATATTGGTACCTATGATTAATTTAAACTAAACTAAATACTAAATACGGGTCTTCAGACTCTGTATTCGCCGTATCTTGTGAATGATACGCCGTATTGACAGGAATGACAATAATGTTTTTAATTGCATAAAATTAAAAGGATAATATTGTACCGGACTTCAATACGCGTAGGGTATTGGAACGGATACGAAGTCTTGATGTCTCGGGAAGAAGACTCGATTTAAAAATCATAGTACAATCAAGGTTTCTCTCGGGAAGCACTTTTGTTTCAGCTAGTCTTTAAGTTAGACTTTTTTCTTCCTTCTTTTCATTCCATCTCATGCACGCTTATGTGCCCGCATGTGAGCCATTCTTCCATCTCCTCATCTCGAACATATTCGGGCCCTAAGTTCAAGACTCCTTTGTAGAATCCCTTGAGCTTCTGGTTTGAGTGCTAGATTCCATTCATCTTATCCTCTTCACTTACTTTTAGTAATGGTGGGATCTTGTTACATTGTTCATTAGTGTGGTTTTTAAACCTCGGATGTGATCGCGCCATTTGGTAAGTAACTTCTTAATTACCATTGTAAATGATAATCATTCCTTTAAACCGTTTTGCATTAATCCCAACTTCTCTTAAAAACGGTTCGCCAAAAATAACATCGCCCATTCCTTCATCACGATAAGCATCTATATCTTCTAAAATTGTGAAATCTGTTAAGATAGAAAAAGTTCCAACAAAGATAGGTATGTTCATTAAGGCTCCAAATACATTATTTCCCTTGTATTCTATTTTGTCCCTCATTATAGAGTTATGAAACTTCTTGGACATTTTAAACAATTTTTTTTTGGAAAAACGTGTATTATAGAATGTGACGAGTGATAACCTAATGCACATGACCCATGACCCATGTGAATTAACCATTATCAACGATACCATATCGACTCATCCGTTTAACATCTCATGTATATCCAAGGTTATAAATAGCGTGAAGCGTGGCGTAGCGGCATAGCCAATCCTCAAGCTTTAGCGTGAGGCGTAGCGACATGGCGTTTTTAAGGCGTGACTTAAGGCGGCAAAAAATATTTATAGATTTATAGATTAAATCATAGTTTAGAATAATATGAGTAGTAAATATTATTAAATTCAAGCATCAATCTAAAATATTAGTAAATCCAAGCATAAATCTCAAATTTTAGAAATTCCTTAAACACTTCAAAAAAACTCGCCACGCTATGCGCTATAGCGCGCTTTATCACGCTATATGACGCTATATTGCACGCGACGCCTAGAGACGACGCCTTGGCCTGTTTTGTAACACGGAGGCCACGCTTCGCGCTATGGCGCCGCTATAGCACGCTATTTAGAACCTTGTGTATAACTATACCATCTCGACTCATCCATTTAACATCTCTTGAAATAATCCATGCGTCAAGCTTCTGTATTTGTTTGTCTCTTTACCTTATAAACTCAGATAACCAAATATGAAAGCCTCATTTTTGCTATCGGTAAGAGTGGTACTTATAAACTTAAGCATATACTTGGGTAAATTGGTCTAATAGCACCACTAGTTTGTGCTATTTTTGGAGCAAATGGTATAACAGTACTAACAGGCCTAGCATTACTAACTGGCCTAGCAGTACTAACTGGCCTAACAGTACTAACTTTGTGAACTGCTCTTTTCTCATTTTGCTTCACAGGAATAATCAAACCTGTTCTTGTTAGAACTCCTGATGGGACAAAAGTCTTTCTTAAATGAGGATATTTCAATTTATTTGAATTTTTTTGGTGATTTACCCTTTTAGCATCATCCCATACTGGTATGTTCACTCTTAGACCAGTATTGACCACATTTTTCAACTTAGGCTCTTGACTTATTTTGTCATGAAAATTACAATCTTTAATAAAATGGTCAGTACTTTTACAAACAAAGCAAGCTTTTATTTTCTTAAATCCAATTCCTTATTTCTGAAAAGTTTGAACAATTTTATCAACTTTAGGTTTAACTGTCTAAGATTCATTAGTCTTAACAGGACTAACTGTTTGCACTTCAGACACATCATCCTCATCATCTGAGTTCCAATCCTCAATGATAACTTTATCTCTGTTAACTGATTCATAGACTGTCTTAGGTTTTTGAGTATTCATTTCATTTGTTTTACCTAAAGTCTCACTTGTTTTAGTATTAAGATCAGTTGTTTTTTACTCAATGATTTTCTTCCTAATGGTATATTCATCTAAACCTGCAAATGATATGTCAGCTCTTGGGGTTAAGAAGTTCCCTGTTATAGGAGGGGGAACAACATGATACCCATCTGCTTTGGAAGACCTATCATTAGCTGGTGTGGACTCTTCATCACTAGATCTGACATAAAAAACACTCAAACTAATCTCACTATCAGTTTCAGAATTGTTACTCATTTCATTCAATTGTGTGCCATATCCTAAACCAGTTTTATCTCTAGCACTCATTTGACTGTTGAGTAATTCATCTAGATTCTTGGATGATTCTTCCCATTTTTCTATCTTTATTTTTAACTCATCTTTTTCCTTAACAACTTTCTCTAATTCTAGGTTAAGGTACTTTTATTTCTCTGCATTTAAGCTTATAGTTTTGAAATTCATATTTCTCACCCGAAGCCAATTTATTATTTTCATGTCCAAGAATCCTAGATTCTAGTGACTCTAAGGCTATCTCATAACCCTTGATTTCTAGTTTTGCTTTGTTATGTTTTTCTCTTTCAGTGTCATAGTTCTTTTAAAGAGTTTTAAATGATTCAAGACATTGTTTAGAACATTTTTGTACCTCATTGTCAGAAGAACTTGATGAGCTTGAAGAGCAGATTGCCATCAAAGCATAGTTGAATGGTTCTACTTCAAAATCATTGCTCCAGTCATAGCCTCCTAGACCATCTTGAGCCACCAGTGCATGTGACGAAGATTCATTTGTTGGTGCATTGCTCCTGCCATTGTCACCATAAGATCTTCTCCCTTGATTCCTTCCGGATCTGTATTCTCTAGCAAAGTGCCCTTTTCTGTGACAGTTGTAGCACTCAATCTTTGACTTATCAAGAGAAACAGGTCATTTTTCTTTGAAGTCCAAGTTCCTTCCTGTCCTCCGAATGAACTTCTTTACTCTGACAGTCAACATAGCCACCTGCCATTGAAGATCCAATTCTTCCAAGTCATCTCCATCAATCTGCTAAAAATCTTCATTCTCAAGTTGAGGATTGGTTGTTGGTTGTTGGTACGTGTTTAAATACACATACCTTTGACCATTAAAAACGAGCTTAAATAACCAAAACATACCAAAAATACACTGTATTTATCTCCACTGGCAGTACTAACTTCATTAGTACTGTTAGTATTCTCAGAGGAGAGAAAAGCCAAATTCTAAGAGTTAGATGTGAAACTTGAAGACCTTTTCATCTCATCTTCATAAACCATATGGTTGTTGTAGAGGTCATCAATATCAATCTCATCAAGGCCTGGCTTATTTCTCATGATTAGAGCAATTTGATTCCATGAAGTAGGAACACTTCTTAGGAACTTCTGGTTGATATCTTCCTTTGATATTGAAACACCATGAACCTCTAATTGACTTATGAGTTTTTGGAACCTATCATAAGCTTTGTTCAGACTTTTATTTGATGCAGTAGAAAAATTTTCAAACTGATGTTTTAGAACATTTTTCTGCATCTTCTTGGATTTTTCATTACCTCTAAACCTTGATTTGATTGCTTCCCAAAGAGATTTAGCATATGGAACATTGTAAAACTTAAGGAGGTATTCATCAGGTATTGCTAAAAGCAAGATGCTCTTAACTCTTTCCTGATTTCTTTTGGCAGCCAGTTGTTTGGCAATCTTAGGAGCAGGAGGAGCAGATGTTTCTCCTGTTGATGCAGGCTCTTCCTCTAGATCTTCATTGACAACAACATTCCAGAGGTTATGGTCAGTGTGACTGATATATTGACGCATTCTCATGCTCCAAATATTGTATTCACCCTTCCTGATGATAGTGGGTGGAGGAATATCTTGTTCTGCCTTCTTACAATTGATTTCTTCTTATTCAGAGTTTCCACACAAGCTCTGATACAACTTGTTGGATCGTTTTACTGAATAGATCTTAACCTTTAGCTTGCAAAGAGTTTGCTCCTTTAGATAATTCTAAAGCAACAATAATGAAACACTGAGTAAACACTATTGATTATGCGGAATCTAATCAATAATGCTAAGAAGAACAATATTCAATATCACACAAGAACTTTTATATTAAACCTTGAATCTGCCTAGGTTACAGATTACAAGCTATGATTACTATTCGATCTCTATGATCTGTGTAGAACTATCTCTACTAACTATGCCTAGGGTTCCTTTTATAGACTAAGGAAACCCTAATGGGATTTACAAAATGCGTATAAAGATCATGCATATCCTTTCCTAAGATATCTCATGCATATCTCATAAACGGTACTAACTATTTTATACTAACGGTACTAACTATCTGGCCAGTACTAACTATTTTGTACTGTCAATACAAATTACAACTAGTGGTACTAACTAATATAACTAACGGTACTAAGTCAGGAATGCATAATTCCCAACAGTCAATAGTCAATACTAAAGGCGTGTGCTTACACGTGTGGTATACCTAACAATAGTATCTAACAAGGTTTTCAAGATTGAGATTTTACCTAGGATTGTTTTCGTTTTTGAAAGATCGAGATTGTAAAGCTAGATCAGGATCGTAACATCTTATTATAATGTCATTTTCTTAATAGTCTTTGTAATATTATATAAATCTACAGATTATTATATACCAAAACACAAAATTATTTAAATGTTTCATAGAAATGATGTTTTAAATTATAATAATAAAATGTTTAAAAATATTAACTTGTTTTTTTAATTATTGGAAACACAACCTATAAATTAGTAGTTTTTAGTTTGTGGTTTAAGAAAAGTAAGATCGGATCGGAGTAGATCTTAAGATCCTATGGTCAAGATTGGGATCTTATAAGATCTTAAGCATGCAAAGATCCTATGTAGAATCTTGATCATTTTTGCTTTGCAGTATCGTAAAATTGTAAGATCCTAAGATCAGGATTGGGATCCTGACAACCATGCTATCAAAGACTACTCTTATCATTAATAAATAAATAAAACCTCTTCACCACGCCATATTAGTTTTCACACTTCAACTTGTTATCTTCACTTTCTTTCACAATTCATCCTTATCCAATTTTTTTATCATTAATAAATAAAAACCATTTCATTAAAAATAAAAAACTACATTAAAAATTAAAAACATCATAAATTAAACATTGCGAGAAACATTGTTAGTCTTACTATTTTGTAAAGTAGGCGTCTTACACGTGAATTAGACTAGCTATAAACATTGTGTGATACGCAGGGGTTAATATTGTAAAGAAATGATAGTTAGCTATATAATTGGCTATAAATACCCCTCATGACCCTCCATGAGGGGTGTAGATGAATGTGTTGGTTTCTTGTAACATAAATAAAACACATATTTTCTCTACCTTCTCTACTTTCTCTCTCTAGAAATATGCATCATCTCTTATTCTTTGATCAATCCTGACCCCCCGAAGGTGGTTTTGATACTTGTTACAATTGGTATTAAAGCTCCTTAGGGGTGTGTGTGTGTGTTGTGTTTAAGCTTATTCGTGGCTTATTTGGGGTGTTTGGCTTATCTTCGTGCTTATTTTTTCTAAAAGGCCACGTTTTTGATTTTGTGTGTGCGTTTTTTTGGAAAAAGCTTCAAGCTTACCTTGTGTTTCATCATTTTTAACGCATATCAAAAGGAAAGTTCGAATCTTGGTTGATTTAGTTCGTTGTCTATGCTTATTTTTTGAGCTTTAGAAAATATCGGGACTTTGGATAATACCCTATATGTTTTAACAAATGTGGTCAAGTTTTTATATACATTTAAAAACTCAACCAACTTATCTCAACCCCTAGTAGGGGCGGGAAATCACAAGGTATGAAGAATGTCTACCTTTGATTCCACACCATCTTGAAAGAACCTACACTGGACATTTTGGTTTTGAGAACTCTATAAGCTAACTTGAACCCCTCATGACACCACATAAGTCTATAAGTACAACTTTAAAAATCGAGTATTTTACTCTCTTCCTAGCCCCCTGTTGACGCCACATATAACACCAAAATCACCCATTTCATAAATTTTAAAGATCAAACAAAGATGAACACTAGTGAATATGACTACCTAGTGTAATCCTTGCATTTTTGAGGTGATAAAAGAGGTTTTTCAAGAAGGTTTTTATACAAGTTGAGGCTGAGATTACACAAGTTTTTTATAAAGTTCATTGGAGTAAAGAAAAGAAGATCAAAAATAGTTATTGGGTTGAGAGATCAAGCTTGAAGTTGAAGTCTTGTAGATTTCTTTTGATCATTAGAATCATCATCATCATTTTATTAGTGGTAAAACTTTTTAAGTTTTTGTCTATCTATTTTATTTTGATTTCCAATTGTATATGTACTTGTATGATATATGATGATCAAGAGTTGAATGGGCTGATGTGTGCATGAATCTAGGTTAAAACTAGCTAAAATGACTATTAAAACAAGTAAAATAATCATAGAAATTAGGGGCTGTAATGAACAGTAGGTTTGGTAATTTTCAACAGGTTTGAGGTTGGATTTGATTACATTAGGTTGTAGATAATTCTCTTATGAACACCTGGCAAATTGGATGATTTCTAGAAAGTGTGAGTGAGATATGATCAAAATACTAAAACTAGTGGAATCTGACTTTGCTGTACAGATGGTATAAAAAGTCACATTTACGGACTGAGTTGGTTAAAAAGTTAAAACTATAAGACCTAGATAAAATCATGTAGATTCTGAATCAATTAGATAGTCAACCAACTCCTTATGGTTTGTATATGGCATCAAAAATGGTGAAAGTGAGATTTCAGTCTGAATTTGTAACTTGACCTTTATGTAGTAAATTGTTCATATGTATAAGTATACTTAAACTAAGTACAAAAATGGTTTTGGATCTGTAAAGTACACTTAAATATGAAGCTAAGGATATAAATATATCAATTATACCATTTACGGATTATAAATTATGACTATTTACGTAAACATAAAAGTATACAAAATTTACTACTACCCGAACACTATACTATGTAAAGCGATTTTTGTAACTAAAACCCAAGGTGGTAGGACCCACTTCTTGGAAGTTTTAAAAGGCTAACATACTGATAATAAAAGTATCCCAACCTCGAGAACCCGAAAAATTATAATAAGAGTCATTTATAAGCTTAAATAGGCTATAAGGCCTTATTGGGCCACTAGGCCCAATGTAACAAATTGGACTATATGGACTTAACCTTAGGCCCAATCTACTTGGACCTAACTAATGGGCTAGGACCTGGTCTTTGAGTGATAATATCAACCTAATAACTTAATGGGCTTGCTTAATGGGCCTATTGGGCTTTTTGGACTAATTTGGACAATACTAGTAAAAATGGCAAATAAAAATAATTTAAAAACCTAGAAAACTATAAGTGTGATATAAATATGTTGCAAGAGCATGATCATCATATAAACTACATGTATACATATAATTATTTAATTTATAAGTTTTCGTTAATTTTTATTGACTAGAAACCTAAGACCCGTTACAATTTGTATAGGTCTTGGTTGATTGACGCGCCTACATCCGAAGTTTTTATTCATCGATATTCTTGTTCGACAACACTAAGTGAGTTCATAGCCTCGCATTTTTATACTTTAATTGTTTTATAAACCCGCGAGGGAGATAACATGCTTGTTTTTAAAATAGAACACAAGGGAGATTGTATGCTAGTTGCCTCGATTATTATTATAAGTTAGCTTAACTCGCTAGATAAAAGACCTGCGGAAATCATGAATTGTTAACTACCGGGAAATGGTAGACGCTTATACATGAAATAGTACTATTTGGAGGCTGCCACCTCCAATCCGTGATGACTGGCTATCGTCAAGTGTCGGGAATATGACACAACGGATGCGTTGTATAGAGAATAATATGCACTCATAGCGAGGGTGTATAGTAGGCATACCTTGTTGGGAACCCCAACATAATTAGATGGTAACGTTCAATGTCATGAGACTTATAAATAATCCCCCGATATAACTTTGTTTGGCCACATCGTTATATCCTGATGAATATTGAGAAATGATACTTGTGTTCAGAAATTTTATTGTTTATATATATATATAAACTCTATGGATTTCACGTCACATATTGTTGAACGTTTTTCGCATGTTTTATCTCAGGGTCCTATGAAGGTAATTCGGCGTTGAGATTTGGCTGTTGTCGCTTAGTTGAAACCTAATGTTTCGAAGGCCCATTAAATAAAAGTCATTCGAAGATGATTTGCAAAAATGTTGTATGATTTATGAAACAATTTAGGACCTATGATGTAAACTTTTATTTTGAATGAATGTATTTAAAAACGTCTCTTTTCGAGTCGTTTTCTATGTTTAAGTTGTTATATTATGACGTAGCACCCCAAATGACCCTTCCACTAAGACATATAAAAATGGGGGTGTTACAGATTGGTATCAAGAGCTTAAGTTATAGAGAACAAAAGATTTTCAAAAAAAATGAACGAAAGGATTTTTGAAATCTTTTAACTATAACTGTGCAAGCGAAATCTCCGAATTACCAATGGACAAGAATGAGAAGGAATTATTTATCGATATATATATATGGAAAAATATATATGTTATAATATGAAATTTTCATTTATTTGAATATAAATGTTAATTATGTAATTATTTTAATACTAATACGAGATATTTATACGATGCAGATTGTCATGGAGAACCCTAATCACCTTAACGAGCCGAACGAAGCTATTCCCGAAGTGAACCCAGTTGTTCCCGAGCCGAACCAAATTGCGGATATCCATGATCCCAACGAAATGGTTGACATTCCCGATGATATTGATTTGGTTGATTATGACGATGAGGATCCTGAAGAAGATCCTGAAGAAGATCCCGAGGAAGAACCCGAGGAAGATGTGGATATTGAGATCGAGGATGATGCTGAGTTGATATTTCCTTATGAGGTGGAGGGTGACAAAACCCCGCCACCTGGAGATGTGTCATCCGATTCTGAGTCAGAGGACGAGGAGATTGATGTTGCACCCGAGGTTGATGTTGCACCCGAGATTGATGTTGCACCCGAGGTTGATGTTGCACCCGAGGTTGATGTTGCACCCGAGGTCGATGTTGCATCCGAGGCTACTGTTGGGACTTCTACCCAAAAGCCTTATGCTATTCGTGACTTTTCGAGGGGCTTGTATGAGGTAGGAGAGTCATCTTCTGCTCGTGACTCATCATATGTTGGTGGATTGGCACCTTGGGCTTTGAGACGTGATTTGGAGACGTCCCGTGCACGAGCTAGACTTACGGAGGCTGAGTTGAGTACAAACCAAACTGAGATTGCTCTTCTCAAATCTAAGGATAAAATCGGGGAGAAAGAAAGGGAAATACTTAATCATGATTTGGAAAATGTCGAGCGTGCTTTGGGTAATGTTCTCGAGAGGGTGTCGGTATTGGAGAGTGGGGAGAATGCCACATTGAAGAAAAGATTAGATGAGACTAAGACTAAGTTGGCGTGGGCTCGTATGGAGCGTGATATTGCTGAGAGGAGGTTGCATGCGTCCCGCATGTGGAATAAGATGTTCTACTTGGATATGGTTCGTATTGGGGCTGTTCCGAAGCCGCCATCTGATGATGAAGACACTGAGCGTCCGAGAAAGAAATCGAAGAACTCTACTTCTGATGGGACCGAGGGACCTTCCGAGCCACGTGGACCACCTAGTGACTCTTAGTAGATTAGTTTATCATTAGTAGTATCTTTTGTAAATCACTAACTAAACTGCGATATCAGTTAGTAGGACTAGTCTTTTGGAGTTGTATAGCATTAGATGGTGACATGTAATGTATGACAATGCAACTTGTAACTTATTGGTGATTAATGAAATGACTATCTTTTGGTTCTAATTCTATGTCGTGTTGTTGTTACCTTTCTTTTCTTGTTTCTTCTAAATTGCTCCTTTTGCTTAATACAATCATTGAATGAATACTCATTATGATTTGATTTGTGTTGTAACAGGATCATGCCGCCAAAAGCAATGTCTGAGGCACGTATGCGCGAGGTTATTAGGGAACAAGTTGCCACATCTATGGCTGAATTTATGGCAAATATGAACCGCGGAGCCGGTGGCGATGGAGCCGGTGGTGCTGGAGCTGGTGGTGCTGGAGCCGGTGGTGCTGGAGCTGGTGGTGCTGGAGCCGGTGGTGTTGGAGACAGTGGTGCTGGAGCCGGTGGTGCCAGACTAGCAGCGCCCGAAATTACTTGGTGTGCTTACGTAACATTCATGAAGTGTGACCCACAACCTTTTAAAGGCACCGAAGGTGCCGTGGGATTATGTCAGTGGTTTGAGAAACTAGAATCTGTGTTTTGAATCAGTGATTGCAAGGAAAGGGATAAGGTGAAATTTGCAACTGCTACTCTCCAAGGTCGTGCATTGACTTGGTGGAATGGAAGGATTGCTTCCATGGGTATTGATGTTGCTAATGGTACTCCATGGACTGAGGTGAGAAAGTGGATGACCGAGGAATTTTATCCTCGAAGTATGTTGCAAAGGCTGGAGCAAGAATTGTACAACTTGAAGTTAAAAGGGACTGATATTGATGGGTATACCAACCGATTTCATGAATTGGCCTTATTGTGTCCTAGAATGGTAGAGCCTGAACAGGTGAAGGTGGACCAGTATAATCGTGGATTGTCAAAGAATATATGTGGTGAAGTGACATCATCGAGGCCTACTGGTATTGATGAGGCTGTCCGTATGGCTTATCAGCTCATGGGACAAATAATACAAGACAAGACAAGACTGATGAGTTTTCTGAAGGTGAAAAGAGGAAAGGTGAAGGAGATCGTGGTGGTCGTTGTGACAACCGACACGATTACAATCGTCGACAAAACCAAAGAAGGGCTAACGCTGGAGCTATGACCAATGTTGCACCAAATGACAACGAAGTTTGTCCAAAATGCAAAAATAAGAAGCATGGTGGGGATTGTTGGAAATGTGGTAAGTGTGGTAAGTTGGGGCACAAGACTGCTGCTTGTTGGAGCCTCGACAGAAAAGATGTGACTTGTTTTAATTGCAATGAAAAGGGTCACCGAAAGAGAGATTGCCCTAAGCTGAAAAAGAATGGACAAGGTGGAAATAACCGTGGAGCTGTTTACAAGTTGGGAGTTGTGGATGCTCAGCAAGATCCGAAAGTCGTTACTGGTACATTCTTACTCAATAATCGATATGCTACTGCTTTATTTGATTCGGGTGCCGATAAAAGTTTTGTGTCTACAAATTTTAGTACCCTTATTGATATTGAACCAGTTGAGTTAGATACTTGCTATGATGTCGAATTGGCTGACGGAAAAGTAGTAAGTACCAATAATGTATTAATAGGATGTACACTAAATCTTTTAAACCATTCTTTTCCAATCGATTTAATGGTAATAGAACTAGGAAGTTTTGATGTCATTATTGGGATGGATTGGTTATCACGATATGATGCCGCTATTTTGTGTGGAAAGAAAAAGGTTAGGATTCCCCTGGAGGGTAAGACGTTGGTTATCGAAGGCGATAGAAATAATTCCCGATTGAAGATCGTTTCTTGCATTAAGGCTCAAAAGTATATCGAGAAGGGTTGTGAGCTATTCTTAGCTCAAGTAACTGAACAAGAATCAAAGGAGAAGCGATTAGAAGATGTTCCTGTTATCCAAGATTTTCCCGAGGTATTTCCTGATGAATTACCTGGACTTCCGCCACCCAGGCAAGTTGAATTCCGTATTGATCTTATTCCCGGTGCTGCACCTGTGGCGCGTGCGCCATATCGTTTAGCACCATCTGAAATGAAGGAGTTGTCCAAGCAACTGCAAGAGTTATCAGAGAAAGGTTTTATTCGACCGAGCTCGTCGCCGTGGGGAGCTCCGGTCTTGTTCGTGAAGAAGAAGGATGGATCATTCCGAATGTGCATTGATTACCGAGAACTGAACAAGTTGACGATCAAGAATCGATATCCATTACCGAGGATTGATGACTTATTTGATCAGCTGCAAGGTTCTAGTGTTTATTCGAAGATTGATTTACGATCTGGTTATCATCAACTTTGACATTCTAATTACAGCGTTTAGATCTCGTTACGAACATTATGAGTTTCGAGTAATGCCTTTTGGCCTGACTAATGCACCTGCAGTATTCATGGATTTGATGAATCGCGTGTGCAAGCCATATCTTGATAAGTTCGTAATCGTATTCATTGATGACATTCTGATTTATTCCAAAAATAAAGAAGAACATGGTGAACATTTGAAAACTATCTTAAATTTGCTAAGGAGCAAAAAGTTGTACGCTAAGTTTTCAAAGTGTGATTTTTGGCTTGATTTCGTGCAATTCCTTGGCCATGTAATTGATAGTAGTGGAGTTCATGTTGATCCTGCAAAGATCAAAGCCATTAAAAATTGGGCTGCACCGACTACACCAACAGAGGTGCGATAATTTTTGGGTTTGGTAGGCTATTATCGAAGGTTTATTAAGGAGTTTTCTCTAATATCCAAACCATTAACTAAACTCACTCAGAAAAAATAAGCCATATGTGTGGGGCGACGACGAAGAGGAGGCATTTCAAACATTGAAGCTGAAACTGTGTAGTGCGCCAATATTATCACTACCCGAAGGAAGCGAAGACTTTGTTGTGTATTGCGATGCGTCCCTTAAAGGATTTGGAGCTGTTTTAATGCAACGAGAAAAGGTGATTGCGTACGCCTCTAGGCAACTTAGAAAGAATGAAGAAAGAGCGGTGGTTTTTGCTCTTCGACTATGGAGACATTATTTGTACGGCACTAAGTGTACGGTATACATCGATCACAAAAGTCTATAATATATTTTGGATCAGAAAGAGCTAAATATGAGGCATCGTAGATGGATTGAACTTCTGAGTGATTACGATTGTGTTATTCGTTATCACCCGCGAAAGGCGAATGTTGTCGCTGATGCGTTGAGCAGGAAGGATAAGGAACCGATTCGAGTGCGTGCTTTAGTGGTAACGTTACATAACAATTTACCCGAGAAAACCCGGAATGCACAAGTTGAAGCGTGCAAGGAGGAAAATATTGGTGCCGAAGGATTTCGTGGCGAAGGGGAGCCATTTGAAGTTAGATCCGATGGTACAAAATGTCTGAAAGGATGAGTATGGTTACCATTATTTGGAGGATTGAGAGGTCTAATCATGTTGGAATCTCATAAATTAAAATATTCTATACATCCTGGATCAGATAAAATGTACCATGATTTGAGGAAGTTATATAGGTGGCCGAATATGAAAGCTGACATTGCGACACATGTTAGTAAGTGCTTGACATGTGCTAAAGTCAAGGCTGAACACCAAAAGCCATCAGGATTACTTCAGCAGCCGGAAATTCCTGTTCGGAAATGGGAGAGAATTACAATGGATTTCAATACAAAGCTTCCAAGAACACCATCTGGATATGATTAATTTGGTGTTTGGGGGGGGGGGGGGGGGGGGGGGGGGGGGGGGGGGGGGGGGGGGGGGGGGGGGGGGGGTTTGGGGGGGGGGGGGGGGGGGGGGGGGGGGGGGGGGGGGGGGGGGGGGGGGGGGGGGGGGGGGGGGGGGGGGGTTGGGTTTTTTAATTGTTGACCGATTGACTAAGTCTACTCACTTTATTCCGATGAATGAGAAGTATAAAATGGAGAAGCTTACTTGATTGTATTTGAAGGAGATTGTTTGTAGGCACGGGGTGCCTGTGTCGATTATTTCGGACCGAGACCCTCGTTTCGCATCAAGGTTTTGGAGATCTCTTCAAAATTCATTGGGGACAAATTTAGATATGAGCACTGCTTACCATCCTGAAACTGATGGTCAGAGTGAAAGAACGATACAGACATTAGAGGACATGTTGTGTGCTTGCGTGATTGACTTTGGTAGTGGCTAGGATAAGCACTTACCTTTGACTGAATTCTCATACAATAATAGTTATCACGCTAGTATTAAAGCCGCACCTTTCGAAGCTCTATACGAAAGGAAATGTAGATCGCCTGTATGTTGGCGTGAGGTTGGAGATGCCCAACTAACAGGACCAGAGATGATTCGTGAAACGACGGAGATGATTGTGCAAATCAAGAATCGATTATTAGCTGCTCGTAGTAGACAGAAAAGTTATGGGGATGTGAGACGTAACCCTTTGGAGTTCGAAGTGGGTGACAAAGTTATGCTGAAAGTATCACCGTGGAAAGGTGTTGTTCGATTTGGAAAACATGGGAAATTAAGTCCCCGTTATATTGGACCATTCAAGATTTTATCAAGAATTGGTCCGGTGGCATATAAACTGGAATTACCCCGAGAACTTCAAGGAATACATAATACATTCCATGTCTCGAACTTAAAGAAGTGTCTATCAGATGAAGACCTTATCATTCCATTTGACGAAGTAAGGATCGACGAGAAATTACATTTCATTGAAGAACCAATTGAAATTGTAGATAAAGAGGAGAAACAACTCAAGCAAAGTCGAATCCCGATAGTTAAAGTTCGATGGAACTCGAGTCATGAACCGGAATACACTTGGGAATGGGAGGACCAGATGTGGAAGAAATACCCTCATCTTTTTGACTTTAACAAGAAAAGGGCAAGAAAATGAATTGATCTAACCGGAAGAAATTAGGGTTTACGATTGTAATTTACGCGATGTTTACAAAGAATCAGCGAATCCTACGTTAAGCATCGATGATTATAATTTTCATCATTTACATTTTTCCGTTGTGTTTCGCGTTTACGAATATTCTTACTAAAACTCGCGTTTTTACCCTTAAACTTTACCTTTATTTAATTTATACTTATACTACACTTAAATAAAACTTATAAACTAAAATCAAGAAAAAAAATTATTTTCTCACCACCCTAGGCCCTATGGCCGGTTGTGGTAAACCACACTCAACCCCACCTCTCTTTTCTATAAACACAATTATCACATTACAACTTTCTATATATGCAAGTAACCTTTCATTTCTTTCACTTTCAAAAATCTCTTTTCTCCTTTCTTCCCTTGTTGGCTGCCGAATTTAATCCCATCACTATCACCATCACCTAAAATTTTTCTACTCATTTTTATCCTCTTAACAACATCCATAAGCCTCTTGCAAAGTTTGGTGCAAGTTCTTGAAGATTTGAAGGTGTTTAGGGATTGTTTTCTTAGGTATCTTGAGGGGTTTGTTTGGGTTTGAGTTAGAAGAGTGTTATCCTCATTAGAAGAAGATTATAAGCTTGTTAATCTTGGGTTTCATTGGTTCGATTTCAGCCAACACAAGAAAGGGGGTTTTTGTTTGATTCACTAGTCTAAATCTTCATTTTTGTAAGCCTAATCTTCTTTTATTTGTTCTACTTCTTTTTATTTCTTGTTGTCTTTAATTTTAATCCACTAAAATGGATGTTGAGGTTTTGTAAATATTTATATGATGATGATCTTGAGGGTGTTTTGGATTAGTTATGGCATTGGGTTAGGTCTTAGATAATTAAAATGATGTTTAAAATGGTTTTGAATTGAAACATTGGGACTGTTTTGAAAACAGTAGCTAAAACGTATCATAGCTCTAAACATTTAGCTTGGGGTCTATGATTAAATTTCATAGGTGTAAAGATACATGTCTTAGCATCATAGGATAGTTGGATGCTCAACCAACTCCTTAGGATGAGTGAGTTATGGCCAAAACAGAAATAGAGGTCAAATTGGGTCATGTGTTGAAATACGAGTTAAAACTCCAAATTTTTGCCATAAAATAATAGATCTTTTGAAGGGTCAGTAGTAGACATCATATGAGGAAAACCATATCTTTGACCTCACCTTCATTGCTATCTTGGTTTGGGATTTATGGCTATTTTAGTAATGGGTAAAATTTTTGCTAACTTTCTGTTTTGGACAACCAGGGGTAAAATTGTCTTTTCACATAGTTACAAGACTTTGCAAATTATGAGACTTACCTTTCTGGAAACTAGAACTCAAAATAGATTTTCCAGGGGTTCAATCCTCACACATAGACATTTGTTGAGTAGGGATATTGAGTTCGTGAGTCAAGTCAAAATAGAAACCAGTTTTTTACGTCAGCTTAAAAATTTGTAAAAAGTATAGTATACCATGATAAATAAAAAATGTTAGAGGCTCGAAATTGGTAGGATGTCATTTGACTATAATACCAGGTCACATGTTCAAATTAGGAATTAAAAGGACTTCTGGTAAGAAAACAATCCTAGTGAAATGCCATATTATCACGGAAAACACAAATCAAGAATACATGTTTAATTTTTACGTTCTTATTATTTCTAGTTATTAAAATCGCGACACGTATTTTAGGAGGTGTAGGAGTACTTTCTCGCTCATCTAAGGACTTGATATATTGATTTTAATTTCTCTTACGGTGAGTTCATATGCCCATTGGGTCCCCTTCAAACTTTTTAACTGTATTTATAAACCCCGGAGGGAGATACATGCTTGTTTTTATATACTGTGCACAAGATACTTTATGGTGTGACTGGACCTGAATATGATATTAATTGCATAAGTAAGCTATTGCCAAAAGATTCCCCCCACATCATGGACTGTTAATTGCTTTATTGGGGAAGCGCTTAGTACCAAGTAATATTTCTATTGGGTTTGACCTGCCCTGTCAGGGTATGAATCGAATCCTTTCGAGACCCAGTCATTGGACAATTTGTATTTAGAGTTTTACGGTATAAGGCATAATACCTATTTATGGGGCAACGGATTTTCATACATGATATGTGTTAAGTCAAGGCGTCGGTGTCTGAAGCTTATTGCAATAGAAACTTGATAATGTTGTCCGTTACAACAAGTACACGATGACAAAAACTGTGTCTCTTTTAACTCTTACAAACTCTATGGATTCACTCAACATTTTTGTTGACTTTTTAAGCATGTTTTATCTCAGGTAACCAAGGGTGAAGGATGCTATGCACGAGGAGTTTGCACTAAAAGTTGTTTTTGAACTCGCATTTTGTTCCATTTTATAAAACCAATTATCCATGTTTTGGAAAACCTATGTTGTGAATTTGGTGACGATCCTGTAGGACGTATGTTGTTTACTCTGAAACTTCTTTGAATGGAACAATGTTTTTAAACGCCTCTTTTCGAGTTGTTTTCTATATCCTTGTGTAATTGTGCTATGATTTAACACCCAATGTTGTATATTCCGCTGCGTGAAATTTGGGGGTGTTAAATCTTAAGTCATAGCTGGTGCTTCCGTTGTTGATGCTCTTTTTGGAGGCATTCTACCAACAAAAGATAACACATAATAAGAATGATAGGAGTAATGCTCAAAATTTTTAAAGAGAAATACTCAGTTTTAAACTTTAAGCATATTTAACAATAAAGATATTGAAGCTTTGGATATAGGTTATGGGATAATGATAGATATAATGATGCGTATGATAGATGAATGATGGATGAAGGAATGATGAATAAATGAAGATGGATGAATGATGCGATGCAATAAAGCAGGAAAAACAACAAGGTATGAAACGGGATTGCCTTTATATTAGAACAACTTGCCTTTTTACTGTACATAGTCAAGATTTGACAAGTGTTTTTATTTTATACCACACATTCCCGTAGCTGGTTAAGGTTAAGACTGGAATTAAACTAGAATACGTAGAAACTAGATGATCACTGAATGCGGTTCTGGAGTCCGATGATAGAGTTCTATGAGTTTTTCTTTATCTTCTTGGTGACGAGTTTCATATCATTGATGACCTTCTGCCATTACCGCGATTCTGTAGCGAGCTAAGGAGATTTTATGGTTAGATCCTATTTGCTTTCCGGAGTTTAGTGGATTCTGAGTATGGGCTTGCTGGGAGTTCTGTTCTAAGGCGGTCCAAAATTAGTTGGATGATTATTGTTCCTTTACCAAGACCTTCGATGCATTTTCAATCTGTGAAAACGTTCAAGAGGGGATTTCTTCTAGATAACCTTGGATACCCTGAATTGCTATTCATGTCGTTGGATAGCTGATTTTCGGGAAGTTTCACAATCTCAAGAGTTGAGGTTGGGATGGGGTAGATGAGACAACTGCTATTGGAAAGGAGTCTTCTGGGAGAAAGAATTCTTGAGTTTTAGGTGGTATGTAATTGGAGACGGGATTGGTGCCTTTCAGGTATAGAAAGCTTGTAAGGCTTCATTGTAAGGATCTTCGGGAAATTAACGAAAGGGTCGGTGAAGTTAGCGGGACAATTCCAAATGAATTGGAAGCATGCGGAGTAAGTTTTCCTTGGAGAGGTCGGGACATAATCTGGTGAAGCTAGGGGAACATAGTTTGGGAAATTAGAAGAAAAGACATCCTCCAAATTAGAAATAGGATGATCGGGGGAAGACATCATTCTGTTAATAACCCAGCAGTAAATAACATAAGTTATTTACTTAGTAATATAATAGTTATGTAACTTTACATACCATTCTGGGAGATATAGCGGCACAGAGGACTTTCTTGGATGGAAAAAGAAAAGTAGTTGTAGTTAAGGTTTTAACCTTGTTCTCTATAACGTAGGCTCTTGATACCAAATCTGTAACACCCCCATTTTTACATATAGCAGCGGAAGCTAATCTAGGGTATTACTTCAAGGGTACAACAGTCATAATCATAGAAAACGAATCAAAGAGTCGTTTTTGAAAATAAGTTATCATTTATTATTTCTTCAGAGTTTTTATAAAGGAGAGGTTTCCAGAATCTAAAATACAACATTTGAATGATAACGGTTTTTCCATCTTCGTGTCCTCATCACTCCGTGCCATTAGTTACCTGAGATAAAACATGCTAAAAAAAGTCACACATAGTTGGAGTGAAATATCTAGTTTAAGTAATATAATTGAAATGCAATGTGATATTTGGGTTCGTTGGAAAGACACCCAGTATTGAAAACATAATTTAGTATTGCCATTAAGCTTCATGAAAATCTGATGCCTTAGGTATAATGATATATATTGCCCTGCGGGGCACCTTTGCCAAAATACTCGCGTGATTTCTAATGATGTGCAATTGGTTACACGTAACTGGGTACACCAACGGGGAGTCCAGCCCAAATAGATCTATTCACATCATTCGCGTTTACTACGGAGAGTAATTAACGGTTCATGATTATGGGGACTTAAAGGTAAAGCAGTTACTTAGGCAATAGTAAATTGAAATAGCATGTAGAAATAATTGCATTCATGTTTATAGCATGTATCTCCCTCGCGGGTTTTTATAAAAAAAAAATAATTGAAAGCGAGGCGATGAACTCACCTGAACGTTATAGAAATTGATAGCTAATGTATAAGGAATGAAAGTAAACGCTCATACGGCAATTACTGACAACCTGGGGTTAATATATGGCATGTCTTAGTTTGATTGATATATAACTTTTTGGATATCGATGTTGGTTTGATATAAAAATTTTCATAACACCGTTCGGGCATCATAGTTTAGAAGTAATTCAGTAACGTTTTGGGTAGGGCACTTTAATCGTAAACCCAACAACTCAGACCAGGAAACATAATTACATGATGAAACTTCTTTCATATGAAGCTCCTAGTATGTGGTATGAGTTGGATCCGAGACATGATTTTTGAAAGCACATCGATTGATGAATGATATAAGGATTAGAACATAAGCAGATTTAAGCATTTTATTTAATATCTGGAGATGTTAAGCATGAGGAGCGTTAATTAAAGTTATGTCTGGTAATGTTTTGAATATGATTTTACACTTTTTCAAAATATTACATTTTAGACTTTGGTCCTTCAACTTTTATTGATATACCAAGTAAACCTTATACTTTAAAAAGTGACATAATAGACCCCTATAGTTATAACTTTGATAAAATGATACTTTTAGTCCTTTTAGTTATAAGTTTCTAAAATTGATGATATTACCCTTGCATGGATTATATTACTAATGCATGTCCAAATTGCCATGCAATCTTAATTAACATTTCAATAGTCCATTTATAAGTTATAATACTAAAATAGAAGGTTTAACAAACATAAGTTTAATTTAAGATTCGTTAAGTTAAAGATAAAATGGTCAAAATTAGGTTTCAAAATGAAAACGCACGGGTTTTAAGGTCAGATTCTCTTATGACTTATCAAAGCACTTATTTTAACATTATAATAGCTTATTAGGATTTATTATAACAAAATTTTACAAGTTTAACCCATAGTTTAAGTAAAAACATGAAATTAGGGTTTCGGGTGTACGGTTTTGGATCAAAAAGGCATAACACTTAGGTTTTTGAGTTCAAAGCTTTATATTATGATTTTAGCAAGAACATATGAACATTATGACATTACATGAGCAGGAATCATAAGTTTAGAACCTGGTTTGAGCTTATATTGGAAACGGGTCAGAATCGGGACTTTCGGCTTCGTACGGCTAGAGTAACGACTCTCGGGCTTCGTTTCTTGGTTTCTTTTGCTTCCTTTCTGTAATTGAGACTTCTTAAGATCTATTAGAATTCATATGAGAAAGGAGTTGTACTATGAAGGGTTATAGAGGCGGTAAGTCGGGATGAAGATGAATGAACATGGTTGTTCTATTTATACTTGTTTCAAGCTTAGATGAGTAAGCAAGCCTTAGGATCTGGTCTTGACACCTCAAGGGTCTAGTATAGAAGGTGTATAAGCTAGAAAATGATGAGTAGAAGGTCTAGAAACTAGCTTGAATGTATTGGCTATGTTTCTTGTTGCCGCGGCTGAAGCAGGCCAAAAGGAGGCCATGTGCTTCTCAAATTTGACCAAGGATATGTCAAAGTTGCTTAGTAAGCTGATACTATGATTCTAGAAGAGGTTCACATTGGTTATTTGAATTTGGTAGCAATTTAGAGGGGTTAAAATGGTCATAGAAGTAAACCGGGTCTATTTTATTTTTGACGGGTTCTTCAAAGGTTTTAACAAGGTACATTGTGTTATAAATGATTAAGGAATGATGAAATAGGTTGTTAAGGTCTGGGATTAAAGTAATTAGCAAAGATTAGCAATTGGTTTGGGTTAAAACGGGTTTAAAATGAAGAAATGGGAGTACGGGTTCAACTAGGGCTTGCTTAGGCTAAGATAGAGAAACAAGGATGCATGTGATGAATTTTATACAATATAAATGGAAGATATTTTGAAGAGAGGTGCTTGTAAGCAGCTAGGGAGGTAAGGTGCTTGTCATTGAGGTGCTTGGTTGCAAGAAAAATAGTTAAAATGGGTTATTTTGCAAGGGTTTTGGTTTCGGGTTCACTAGGGCTCATTTAGGGTTCGGGTTGAGTTTTCTAGCTTGTAATTTGTATACATTTGATTAGGAATGATAGGTTACTGATCCTAGGACTTATATTAAGGATTATAATCAAGATTTGATAGGTGGTTTGAGTTAAAATGGGTAGAAAATGAGAAAACGGGTCAAAGTCACAATTAGGGCACAATTAGGGTTTTCTGGATTCGTTCTTTGTGTAATTGATGTAGAATGATGAAATGATGATGGAGTATGATTGAGGATGTTGTAATTAATGTTATTATAACTTATTTAAGAGTTGGTTTAGGTTTACAATGGGTAAAAATCAAGAAACGGGTCATGGTTTAGAAACTAGCTCGGTTTTAGGGTTTAGGGTTTTGAATTAGGGTTTTGAGTGCAAAAAGATGTATGAAAGCTTATGTATGGAATAATTAGGGTTCATATATTGTAAAATGAGTATAGTAGCTTGAACATAAGTGATAGTGAAGAGATGAGGATGAAAACGGAGGTAAAACGGCTATTTTAGGGATTGAGCTTAATGACTTATGCATTGAGCTTTTAAGGACTTGTACTTTGATTTAAAGAGATTATATATTTCAAATGAGATGTTATATTACTTGTACATATGCTTTAGTAGCTTGTGCATTCACTTTAGATGTCAATCTTTTCATGAGGTTAGGGTTTAGGGCATCCGATAATGGTTTAAAGCCCGTTTTGATATGATGTTGCAAATGGTATCTTATAGGAATAATGTATCTTGTAATAATGATATTATGATATTGACTTGACATGTTATGATGTTTTCTTGACATATATGAAGATAGGATTGCCATATGTAGGTTGTCCGAGTCCGTTAACTTAAGTTATGCAGGTTATATTGCATATTGAGATATTGGCAAAGTAATGTAATGTAATAAAGCGAAAAATTTCCCTGAAAAAGGTGAGTTCATATATAATTGATAGATTGTACATCATCTAATATGAAAATTGCAGGTTGTTATATAACGTCTATTTTATAGCATCATTTATCTTCCATGTATTTAACCCATTTTATATAATTATTGCAAAGAATTGTTACTTAATCGTTTATATTTGAGAATTGCATTAATTACGGAGTACTTGGTGAATATTAGCAAAAGGCGCGCATTCTGGAGCTTAAACGAAGATATTTTGAAGATTTATGATTCTGACAACCAATACGCCATATCGATCAAGGAAGATAGAGTGTATCCGTGCC
This sequence comes from Tanacetum coccineum, assembly GCA_026074375.1. Taxonomy (NCBI): domain Eukaryota; kingdom Viridiplantae; phylum Streptophyta; class Magnoliopsida; order Asterales; family Asteraceae; genus Tanacetum; species Tanacetum coccineum. The sequence goes on from BQNB010015071.1 coordinate 73,630, forward strand.
TGCACTCACTAAAGACCATGAAGCGCAATACACCGTATCCCAGAAGAAGGCTATACACCGTATCCAAGATAAAGTAATATAATATTATGGAAGATATCAAGCGTGGTCCCTACTCCAAGAAACCTTAATATGCCGTATTTAATTCCTTGGATACGCCGTATCGTGACCGACTCCAGACATCATAAATAGAAAACTCAAAAATGAGTTTTCAGTGTGCTAAATCATATTCTCGATACCTAAACCATAAAAAAATGGTACTAGAGGATGTTCTCCTTCCTGA
>BQNB010015072.1:0-67739 GCA_026074375.1 Tanacetum coccineum
AGCGGGAGCTTGGGATTGGTTTTTCTTATCAAGAAGCAATGCTTTCACCATATCTTTGAGTTCAGCAACATCGGGTAAAACACGTACTCACTTTTGCAACAATGGCCTTGCTTCGTGATTGACAAACTTTGGACCTGCTCTCGATGATTTTTAGGCATTCTCGAGGCATTTTATCTAAAAAGTTACCCCCCGCGGCGGAGTTCAATGAATCTTGATCATTCAAGTTGATGCAATTCTAAAAACCCATGATGCGGGCATGCCCGAAGAAGAACATTGAATCGGTCCCATGCTTTATAAAACGATTCGTCAAATCTTTGTTGAAACCTTGTGATTTCATTACGAAGATTTGTCGTCTTGGAGGGAGGAAAAAATTGGTTGATGAATTTCGAAACAAGATCATCCCAAGTTAAAATCGATCGAGGGGGTTCTTTTTCAAGCCAAATCCGGGCTGCCCCCTCGAGGGAAAATGGGAAAAGCATAAGCTTAACCGACGTACTCGGGACGTTTGGGAACTTCATCGTAGAAGTGATCTTGTTGAAATATCGAATGTGAGCATGCGGGTCCTCCTTGTCATGTCCAAAAAATTGTTTATTTTGAACAAGAGTAAGCAAACTATGCTTGAGCTCAAAATTGTCCGCGGTGATTGCGGGAACAACGATTGCATCCTCGTAACCCTCGGTGGGTGCTTGGAGCATTTCCGCCATAGTACGATTATCGGCCATCGTAACTACGGGAGGATTGGGAGGTTCTTGATTATTATTAGGTTTCTCAAGATCAAATGGTTCAACAAAAGTCGGTGTGACTTGTTGTTGTCGACGTCTACGGGATTGAGAACGAGTGCGCATGCACTAAATGAAGAAAATTTATACTAATAATTTTTTTTTTGGTTTTTCAATAATCTATTCACAATTTATTTTAACGGACAACGAGATAGGACAACTTCAACCAAATAATCGACTTACTTCACGGTAGCTCTTAAAAAGATAAACGCACAGGTGAGCGGAGGAGAAGGAAAGCACGGTACTTTTAAGAACCTTTCTCCTTTAGGGTCGTAGTTCCTCGGAACAACCCGCCTTATACCCACTTTATAGCTTGTTTAACTTTTCAAGGTGAGCCGTACCTCGTAAGTGACACAAATGGCAAGTTTTTGAATCTTTTGTTTGGGAACTTATTGATGGATAATACTTCAATGGAAAGTATTATATGTTGGTGTTCTTTTACCAACTTGGTGAATTTATTTATTATTTCTTTTTATGGACAATTTTTTTTTATCTTTTTGATTTTTCTTTTGTTTTTATATGATAATTATACTAATAAAAGAAAATGAAAAATATTTTTGTATTTTTATATTTTTATAAAAATAGAAGAAATATTCACAAATTCAAACACAAATTGTCAAACGTTACGATAATCGTTTCACAGCCTCCCCGGCAACGGCGCCAAAAATTGATCTCTAGTATACTATATATATAATAACACAAGGCAAATCCCAACCAATTGCCCTTGACCAGGGCAAAGAGTCAAAATTCACAAAGAGAATCAATATATATCCGGAAGTTTGATTTCCCGGGTCGTTAAGTCCCAACGAGGTGTGCAATTGAAAGTCGAATGACGAATTGATAATCGATGTTTGAATGGAACGAGGTTATGATTGGTTTTTCTATCACTACAATTAAAAATGCAAAAACGATCAAGGTAAACCTAAAAATGATAACAGAAAAGTTATTTAAACCTAAAAACGAGAACGGAACTTTAAAAACGCGAGCTAAAAACCTAAATTTTCAAATTTTAATCCTAAAATTTATTTTTTACTTTTAATAAGCTCTAAATGACTAAAAAGAAAGATTAAAAAAAACTAGATTAAAAACGGAGGTGATTTGAGCTAAAAACGCGAAGAAACGAAAACGGGAACGAATCCCGTTCTTTAAAAAAACAAACTTTTCTAAAAAATGACCCTACGAAAACATTTATATTTTTCCTAGATACTATATGAAAAAATAAAATTTAAAAAAAAGATTTATATTTTTCTGATTATTATTTTATTTTTTATGAATTATTTAAGTTTTTAATCTAAATAAATTATAAAAAATACTAAACGATTTTATAAAAATATATAAAAATTACAGAAAATAGCTTAAGTTATAAAGAATCTATGAAAAATAAATGGGACGAGCCAACTTATTTCAATAAGCTGGAAATAAGCCAAAAGGGCTTATGAGGCAAACGGGCTAAAAAGCCTTTATATTTATTGTTTGTGCAAGTTATAACACGTGAAAGACCCAAGGGCAGATGGTTGTGTGTGTGGTGTGTAAAGCGTTGGTTGAGGGTGGTAGAGGTCCCGAGTTCGAGCCTTGGGCTCACTTGGGGCTTCCCACTTTCCCAACGTTTTTGTTTTTGCCAATTTTTTTTCACAAAAGTCTTAAGGGCTTATAAATAAGCACTTTTAATAAAAACACTTTATTTTTTTAACCACAATTAAGCCCTCAAATAAGCCCTCAAAGCTGACATAATACTTAAAAGGCTATGTCTAAAAAAAGCTAATCTGAATGGCTTTTTAAGGATTTAAAACAACAAAAATGTCGAATAAGCTAGGACAAGCACTATGCTACTCCTAATAAGTACGAGGGAACAAAAATGAGCACTTGGAATAAGCCACATAAGCCAAAAATTGGCTTAAAACTCTCAGCAGTACTAACTTTTAAGTTAGTACTGTTTGATAGACACTTAAGCTGCTAGGATTATAAAAAAGCTCACAAGAAAAATGCAGAAGCTAATAAGCAAATAAAAAGACTTAAGTACACCTAATAAGCACTTTGGAACAAATAGAAAACAAGAAATACAATAGATAATTACAAATAAGCAAATTCAGCACCAGGGTAAAATGCTAATCCAAACAGCCTACGTGGGGATATTTGGGCTTAAGAATAAGCACTAAAAAAGATTCTGATGGCTTAAAAGCAAAATGAGACAAGGCTCTTAAGAAGAAAAGCACAAAATAAGCAAATTCAGCACCAGGGTAAAATGCTAATCCAAACAGCCTACGTGGGGATATTTGGGCTTAAGAATAAGCACTAAAAAAGATTCTGATGGCTACGGGGCTTATAGGCCCTTGAAGATTGGCCTATGGGAAGGCAAATGCCTATATGCAGGCTTCTTTTTCAGCAAGTAAAAACAAAGACAAATTTAAAATAAGCTGAGACAGATGACATATGAAACAAAATGAGCTTATACATAAAAAAATTAATTCTTAAAAACAATTTTAACTAGCTTAATTTTTTAGATTGAAAACTAGACTTTTTGATAGTTAAAATAGATAGATTTTGACAGATTGACTAAAAACACAATTGACCAAAGAACACTCCAACTTCTATGTTCTACTGCATTTTGAGACTAACAACAACACAAAACAAGAGCTTAAAAGCTAATTCCTAAGCCTTAATCAAATAAGCTACGCCAACCTGCTATGGAATCATAGATTCAAACCATGGTTACCTACAGCCTTTAAAATGAAATTTAAACAATTACAACCTTTTGAAAACAGTTAAACACTCTTAATTTTGCTAATCAAAACTGACTTGGTGACCCAACCCAATGAAACTCCCATTTTGGGCTTATGCCAAACACCCCTTTAAGAAAATGAAAACCCTTTTAAGACTGTTTTAAAGAGATTTAAGCTGGGGTTTCTAAAAATAGATGATCATATGAACATATTAAGCATTAATGAGCAATTATCAACAGACATTAAGCACTTAAATAAGCTGAATTAGCAAATGGCATATTTCACTAAAGTTGGCAGATTTAAAGAACAAAGATGAACAAGTGATATAAAAGCATAAACTAAGACTAATTAAGCATAATTAACACTAATAAGCAAGAAAAGACAGAAATAAGCAAGAATAAGCACTGCTACAGTAAATAAGCTAGAATTTGAAAAAAAAATCTTACAACACCCTTGCTCTAAACAGGGCAGATTAAGCAATCTGCAAGCTCTAGCTTGTCAAAAGACAAGCTAGTAGGTCTATAAGCTCTTCCATTATAAGCTTATCTTCCATAACTTAGCTGTGGTAATTTAAGGGGTGAGCTTATTTTTGTGATTTTCTTAACACATTTTTATGGTTTTCTGAAAACGGATTGTACAAGTTACAAAGAGCTTAAAATGAAACTTAAAGACAGGCTTGAACAATAAATACCTCCAAATTTGATTAACTTAAGAAAAGCATTACACGACTGAAATTGAAAACATAAAAGTAGATAAAACTTGAAATAAACTTGAAAATTAGATTAGAAAAAGGGATGCCCTTCAAGGCTTACAATTGAGACCTATTTATACTAAAACTAGTGAACTATCTAGGTCTTCTCTTCTTCTTTCTTCTGTGTTTCTTTTGTGAGAGAGAAACCCGAGTGTGTTTGTTGTGTGAGGTGAATCAAAGCTTCAATCTTGGCCCTTGAATATCCATGTGCTTCTTCTGATTTCATCACCATCGTTGGATTGACTTGAAGTGTGTGGGATTGCCAACATGGCAAGTATACATGGGAAGGTGGTGGTAGTGGAGGTGAGGGTGATGGTTTATCCCCTGAATAATCGAGTTGCAGGGTAAAAGAGGTGGGTGAAGACCCGTGAGTTATCTTGGGTTTATTTGGCGGGAAAATCTGTTTTGGGAATAACAGGGGTTGGTTTGGTGGTTTGGCAATATTGGCCCCTCATAGATATACACACCCTTACACATTAAGTCCTTGTGGTGTATAACATTTGGTAAGTTGGCAAGAAGGGTCCCTCCAAGTTATATGTAGTATTGCATCGTAGGTCCTTTGTGACATATAACTTTGTGACTTGGCAGAAACAGTCCCTCAACCATATAAGAGTTATTGCAAAATGAGTCCTTGTGATCTATAACTTTAGGGTTTGGCAGATTTGGCCCTTGAAGTTATAAATACCATTTTTGCACTTTAAGTCCTTGTGATTCAAGTTTGATGACTTGACAACTTCAGTCCTTGAAGTTGTATTTTGACTTTGACTTTGTCGGGGTTGACTTTGGCTTTGACTTTTTCTTCTTTTCACGCTCTTTTCATTCTCGTGCTTGGTTTTGTCGTTTTTAGCTTTGTTTTTGTCCTTTTCTTGAATATCCGTTTCCTGCACAATACAAATGCAAAACATACAAATACAATGTATTTTTGGTATGTTTTTAGTCATTTAAGTCCGTTTTTAATGGAAAATGGTATGTGTAATTAAGCACATACCAGTAAACTACATGACGAGTTTGATAAGTTTACTCATGTGAAGGGTGAAACACTGTATCAGTACTATTGGAGATTCACTCAACTCATTAATGACATGCACATCATCAACATGACGATGAGACCAATTCAAGTGAATACTAAGTTTCTGAACAGTCTTCCACCAGAATAGAGAAAATTTATGACGGATGTGAAGTTGGCTAGAGATTTGCATATAACCAATTATGATCAATTGTATTCATATCTTCAACAACATGAGGTACATGCAAATGAAACCTGCTTATTGCGTGAATGATACCAAGATCCACTTGCCTTAGTTGCCAACTACAATCAAACACCGTCTCATCTTAACAACTATCATTCTCAATACACTTCTCCACATTATCCTCAACAGACATCATCAAATCTTAAACAAGTTCACTCTTCTCAACTATACACAACAATGTATGCAGCACCTCCTCTTCCACAACCACAAATCAGTCATCCAACATCATCTGTTCCTTAAAATGCTTATCATTCACCTCCAGTTTCAACACAACCACTGACTGAGTTTACTCAATTGAACTCAGGTCTTGCTGTTCATGTATTTAATCCATGAGATGATCTAATTGATTGTGTCAACAAAGCAATGGCATTTATGTCTGTTGTAGCTGCCTTACGCTTCCCTTTAACCAACAATCAACTTAGAACTTCCTCTAATCTGCAAAATCAGGCCACTATACAAGATGGCAGAGTCACTGTGCAACAATTTCAAGGGCGGAAAGTATAGAGTTATGCTAGTACAGGAAATAAGGGAAACGCTACAAGTTCGGGGGAAAAAATGCAGGTGGACATGCAAGGGTTGTTAACTACTATAATTATTAAGGTGAAGGACATATGGTCAGGCAGTGCACTAAACCTAAGAGGCCAAAGAATTCTGCATGGTACCAGGAAAAGATGTTGTTAGTTCAAGCACATTAATCGGGGCAAATTTTAGATGAAGAGCAATTAGCATTTCTTATGGATCCAGATGGTCAAGCTGTTCAGACAGTAATTCCACAGAATGCAGCCTTCCAAACTGATGACTTAGATGCTTATGATTCTGGCTGTGATGATGTTTCCACAGCAAAAACGGTTCTTATGGCCAACCTTTCAAACTACAATTCAGACGTTCTCTCTGAGGTACCACATTTTGAAACCTATCAAAATGATATGGTTAATCAAAGTGTACAAGCGATGCAACATTTTGAACAAACACATGTTGATGATTATCCGAATAATGAGATAACAAGTGATAGTAATATCATTTCGTACTCTCAACATCTGCTAGAAACACAACAGGCAGCTGTTCAAGATACTAATTCGTTTATACAACAAGATTCAATGATAATATCCGTGATTGAACAAATGTATGAACAAATAATTAATCATGTAACTAATTGGGATAAGGCTAATAAGGAAACATATAGTGAATCCTTAACCGTTAAGCTTGAGAGATATAAGGAACGAGTAAAAACTTTTGAACAAAGACTTAATATTGATTTAAGTAGTCGGGAAAAGTTAATTGATTCTCAAATGGATGACATGATTCGGGATAGACTTGCACTTAAGCAACAAATTGACTCACTTGAAGAAAATTTTTCTAATCAAATCAAGGAAAAGGAATTTTATTGCTAACATTTACTGTTTTCAAAAATGATTCCAAAGAAAAGGAAAGTAAATATATGGACAAAGAAATTGATTCAGAAAAGAAAATATAAGGACTTAAGAATATTATATATAAAGTGGGCCAATATGCTCATACAGTGAACATGTTAACAAAGCCACAAGTTTTTTATGATGACACCCACAAACAAGCACTTGGCTGTCAAAATCCGTATCTTAAGAAAGCTCAGCGGATTAAGCCAACATTGTATGATGGTAGTGTAATAACTAGGCAACATGATGTGATCCCTGTGGCTGATGAGGAAGAGACAATGATTTTGGAAGAAGTTAGTCGATCTAAAATGCTTGCAAAACAAAATGATCCAATGTCAATAAAACAGAAAATTAATGTTTCTCCAATTAATTATGTTCAGTTAAATCAATTGTCTGAAGATTTGGAAAATGTTTGTTCCACAACAAAAACTATTTGCAGAACAAGCTTTCTGGTTACAAACTTCAAACCCTAATACTGAAAAATATAACACTTCACCTGTCAAAATTGAAGCTCCTAGTGAACTTCCTAAGGTAAGTCTGGTAAATACAAGCCTTAAAAGCTTAAATACCATCTTGCCAAGTTTTACACTATGGTGAAAAGAGGTTCACTCCTGATGCTATAATAGAGGGTTCATGGGGGTTTGAACATACTAAAGCTGTTTTACTAAATGAAATAATTCCATTTTTAAAGACTTTAAAAGACATATTTAATATTTTTGATAAAGATATTCTTGATGAAATAACCGAAGTACAAACAGTTTTTAACCAAATGGAATCAGTTGTTCAACAGTGTTTTGTAGACAAACAATGTTTTGAAATTCATAAGAAAGAACTTTTTTTGACAATGATCGACTCTTACACCAAATCATATCTCAAGATGTTATGCTTACTGTGATGAGTTCTACTGCTATTTTTGGTAATTATATGAATTTAGAAATGAAGAAAAGTGAAACTTGTAACAAGTGTTTAGATCTTGAAGCTAAGCTTGTCAAAATGAAAAATATGGGTGAACGAGATGTCTACACTGAACTTTCTAAAAGTTTTTCAAAACTTGAAAAACATTGCATTTCTCTAGAACTTGCAATACAACCTAATCAACAAATTTTTCAAAAGGACAAATCATGTGACAATGAAAATGCTCCAAAATTTCTAGAATATTTTCAAAATAATGATTTGAAAGCTCAACTACAAGAAAAGGACACCACAATCAACAAGTTGAAGAACCATATTAAATCTTTAAGAGAAACTGATCAGAAAGACAACGTGAAACAAGATATGGATGAGATTGAAACCATAAACATTGAATTGGAGCATAGTGTGGCCAAATTACTCTCTAAAAATGAGCTTTTGCATAAAGAACTTGAGCATCTGAAAAAGATTTACAAAGATCATTTTGATTCAATTAAAAATACACATGCTTGTTCTAAAGAACACAATGACTTTTTGATTGCTCAATTAAATTCTAAATCTATGGAAAATGCAGATTTAAAAGGTCAAATTCAAGAAAAGGTTTTTGTGACAACAACATTACAAAATGAATTAAGGAGATTAAAAGGTAAAAATGTGCTTGATAATGCCACTACAATAACTAATGCTACCACTATTACTCCAGGAATGTTCAAGCTAGACATAGAACCTATTTCTCATAGACATAAAAACAATAGGGATGCCCATGAGGATTATCTTAAGAAGACTATAGAAAATACTGACACCGTACGTGGACTTATAGAACGCACTAGAAAACAGAATCCTAGTGAACCTCTCTTAGACTCTGCTAGCATGTTTACAAAACACGTTCAGGAATTGTTAGTCCTAATGATAACTAAGACATGCCCTAGTATAAACAAAGGACCTAGGTATAAGAAACTGAGCTGTCACATCGCCAACCAATAACAAATTCGTGAACCTGACTCAGGTTTAACTTAAAAACTCCCTATTGTTGAAGGTAAAGGGAAAGGGATTGCTACAGATGAATGATATGTGTGAAAACACATATCCGTTTTATATCAAAAATGGCCCTTAAAAGACAAAATTGTGCTTAAAATGCTTGAATATTGCTTGTTTTGTCTTTGTGATTGTGTAGGTACGGATATTGCAAAAAAATCTCAAGAAAACGGTTAAAACCGGACAAACACGAACACGGGAACGGAAGAGCACACAAAGAGCCGGGAGAATGCTATCAAAAGTCAACAGTGGTCAACTCAAGTCAACCAAGGTCAACCATATGAAGACACAAATCCCAAAATCCCAAAAAACAGTCCCTCAAAAATCACTAAATTACACAAATGGTCCCTAATACTAAACGGGTAATATTCATTTTAATAAACCAAATCCCTTTTAACTATTACCCAAGCCCAAACGAGCCCATACCCCTTTTAACTATTACCCAAGGTCAAAGCCCAAAAGCAAGCAGTCAAACACCCCCGTTTTCAGTTAAAAAGGGCGGGTAATAGTACTTTTACTATTCACCCATCGTCTTCCTTTAACCACGATCAAAACAAAGGGTAAATGTTAATTGGCTACATGGCTCAACAATTCAAGGCTAAAGGACTGATATAGCAAAGTTAAACATCACTCAAGCTTTCTCATTGGCCAAAACCCACAAGGAAGGCCACGTGGTCAAGTGAAGAAACGCAAGGAAATGAGGTCATTTACACTTGAGCTACTCACGAAAGAAGCACACAAGGTGTCACATCACGGATTGCCACGTTGGCAATCCGTGTGAGCTAAATCTAATCCAACGGACCACAATAGACATCCAATGATTGAAATGATTGAAAGGACAGGATTGCAAGGAGCGTGCAAGGGCTATGAGGACCTAGAAGCATCTTTGGCAGGCTATAAATAGCCCTCACTCACTCACACATAGGATATCTTTTTCTCTGCATTTTTTTCTTAAGTTTTTAAAATAGCTTATGTAACTTTTTAGTTTTAAATTGTAATTTTCTTTTAAGCACTTGTAATTTCCTTTTATTAAGCATTGTAATCCGTTTTCTAGTTAATAAAATCAAGTTTTCTTTTACTAAATCTGTTATAAGCTTTTACTATTCTCAAATAATGTTTGCTACTGTTTCAAAAGCCCTTCACAAGCTCATACAAGCTCTTTGAGTCTCTAAGCTCAAATTGAGCTATTAATAAGCTCTTAATATACTTAAACCAATAAAATCAGTTTATTACCTTTGCTTATATGGATCTATGCATTTTGGATGATAAGCTTAACTTGGAAGAGCTTATGGGACCCTTACCAGCTTATCCTAGGATAAGCTGGAGCTTGTAGACAGCTCATTGAGCCTTAATTGCCTTTGTTTAGCTAAGTCCATTTGTAAGTTTTCAATTACTCTTTCTGTCTTTAAAATTCCTAGTTTAGATTTGCTTATTTTGCTTATTTGTTTGCTTACTTGTGCTTATATCTGTGTTATTATGCTTATGAATGTTGTTGATTATCTATTTTCATGATTATAATGCTTAGATCTTAGTTTACTTCTCAATCTGTCATAAATCATAAAAAACAAAAAAAAAATATTAGCATAGATTATAGATCTTTGTTTCTGGCTTATTTGAGTGTTAAAATAAGTTCATAATAGTAGATATAAGTTGTTCAATATCTGGTTATAAAGTTTTAATCATTAGATTTTAAAATTGCAAGCTTAAATGAATTTTAAAAATGATAAAGGGGTGTTTGGCAAAATAGATTTTATCACAAGCTAGAACTGTTTGTGGCTCTTAAAGTCTTAAATCTGAGTTTGATTATCATTAGTAGGTTTATAGGTTTGAATTTTAAAAAGTGTGTTAAGTGTAATCAAGTTTACATAAGTTTTCTAGTTAATGCTTTGAATCTGTGAGCTTATAATCAGTCATAGAAGGATTTTTAGCTTAATTGAATTTTAGCTAATATAAGTGTTTTTGTAGGCCTTAGTTTTGTGATTGAAGAATGTTAGGACTGTTGCATTAGGCCTGCATTAGTAGGATTTCAAGTTGAGTCATATATAAGTGCACTCTGCACCAGGGTAGTCAAAAGTAAAAGTTCCTTTTTCAATCCATGAATTCAGAGGGGAGATTTTGTTTTTAGTTTTTGAATTTTGGATTACAAGTAGTTTTCAAGTCATAGATTACATGTTTCAAATTTGTTTTGAATTATAAGCTCTATTGAACATCTGAATTTAAGCTCAAAAATGGTATTTATCCTTTTTCAAAAATCAGTGTTCACTGATTTGTGAGTATGCTGTCTGTTTTCACAAGCTCTTTTTAATAAGCTCTTGTTGCTTTAAGCTCTTTTGAAAAGCATTTTCTAGTAGAGTTTAAGCCAAGTTTTTAGAAAAACCAAGTTTCACTTCATAGGGTGCTTATTTGCTAGCTTATTTTTAAGCTCAAAGTAGCTGTTAGGGTCTGTTTGGTTTAAAGGATTTCTTAGAAGCTTATTTTGAATTCTAGCTTTTAGCTTGTCTGTTTTATGCTTATATCAATCTAATTAGCTTATTAGTTTAGCCAGGAGTTGTTAGTAGCTTATTGGGACATTGGAGTAGTTTATTTCATCATTAGAGTTTTTTTTTTAATTTGGAAAAGCTTAAATAAGTAGTTTAGTAATCTGTCTGCTTTGTCAAGCTATTTTTGGCTTATTTTCTTGTTTTCATATAAGTTGTCTTCACGAAAGTTGTTTGCTTTTAGCTTATCTAAAATTTTGTTTTTAAAAGTTTTCAAAATAAAAAAAATATAAAAAACCAAGCCTGGGACTCGAACCCACGACCTTGGCCTCACACACCCATGTCCTTACCACTATGCTCCATTAGCTCATCCGTCACTCTCTCTTTTCATTAAATTGTTATACACGTTTTGGGCCTTAAGCCCAAATATAAGCCGTAGCTTATTTTGAATTTTCCCCAGCTTATTAGATAAGCTGGGGACTTACTTTTATTTTTCCTTTATTCCTTGCATAATTTAGGACTTTTTGTGATTTTTCCATAATTTTCCTTTTATTAGTTTAATTTTTATAATTTTCATTGGATAAAAACTTTCGAAAATCAATAAAAAATAGAAAAATAATTTTTAAAAATACAAAAAAATAGTTTTTAGTTTTAAAATAATTAGTTTAAGGTTTATATGCATTAAAATCATTTTTAGATTTTTTAAATCCACTTTTAAGCTTTTTAATTTAGTTTTAAAAATAGATTTTTATTATAAAAAAAAGTTAAAAATAGTTTTCTGAGTTTTTATAGTATTTTAGACTTATCTAAGTTAGAAAATCATTTTTTAGGATTTTTAGGAATTAATTTGCTATTTTCTAGGAATTTAAATAGATTAAATTAGTTTTTAATTCATAATAAATACAAAAATAATCAAAAAAAATAACTTTCTTTTTCTTAAAATTTTCTTTTGTCTTAATTTAGGTTTAGAAATTTTATTTGCATCCATAGGAGTTAATCTTGCCTTAGTTGCTTATTTGTCGCGTTTTCTTTGTTCCCGTTAATTGTTTTTGTGCATTAATTGCTTTTGTTTGCTTATTTTAATTGTTGTTTTTAATTAGTAGATATAGATAATCAAATCAATCTTTGTTTCCAATTCAAATCATTGTCCGAACATCAAACGTGGTTTCAATTTCACAAATCGTTGGGGAATAACGACCCGGGAATCATACTTCCCGGTTAATATACGTATTATAATATATATATATTTGTGAAGATTTTCCTTTCTACCTTTGTCCTCAAGGGTAGTTTGGTAATTTTCCATCATATTATATATTTTATTTTACGTGTATAGAATTGCTATATCAATTTTTGGCACCGTTGCCGGGGATTTGTGATTAAGATTCTTTCGTTTGAAGTTTGTTGATCGTGATTTGAAGACCCTTTCATTTTTGAAACTTTTGTTTTTGTTTAAAAAATAAAAAATGAAAAAATATATAAAATATAAAAAGTAAAAAAATATTTTTCTTTTCTTTTAGTATAATTATCATATAAAAAAAATCAAAAATATAAAAAAATTGTCCATTAAAAAAAATAAAATAAACAAAGTTGGTAAAAGAACACCAACAAATAATACCTTCAATTGAGGTATTATCCATTAGTAAGTTCCCAACTCGAATAAAAGATTTAAAACCTTGCCATTTATATCATTTACGAAATACGGCTCACCTTAAAAAGTAAAATTTTTAAGAGCTACCGTGAAGTAAATTTGATTATTTGGTTTAAGTTGTCTTTTCGTTATCCGTTAAAATAGTTTGTTTTAAAAAATAATAATAAAAAAAATAATAAAAAATAAAAAATAAAAAAATTTAGTTTAAATTTTCTTTTTCTACTTTGTGCATGCGCACTCGTTCTCAAACCCGCAACCGTAACCGTCAACAACAAGCCCAACCGGTTGTTGTTCAACCATTTCATTTAGAAGAACCTGTTGTTAATCCTCCCTAGTTTCGATGACTGATAACGGACTATGACACAATTGCTCCAAGCACCCACCGAGGGGTACGAGGATGCAATCGCAATACCTGAAATCAATGCTAATTTTGAGTTAAAGCATGGTTTGATCAATCTTGTTCAAAACAAGCAGTTTTTCGGACATGATAAAGAGGATCCACATGCTCACATCCGTTATTTCAATAAAATCACTTCAACAATGAGATTCCCGAATATCCTGAGCACGTTAATTAAGCTTATGCTTTTTCTATTTTCTCTTGAAGGTTCAGCCCGGATTTGGCTAGAAAAAGAACCTCCTCGATCAATTTTAACATGGGATGATCTTGTTTCAAAATTCATTAATCAATTCTTTCCTCCTTCAAAAACGACAAATCTTCGGAACGAAATCACGAGATTTCAACAAAGATTTGACGAATCGTTTTATGAGGCTTGGGATCGATTTAATGACCTTCTTCGAGCATGCCCACATCACGGATTTTCTGAATTACATCAGTTAGATACGTTTTACAATGCTTTGAATGCTAATGATCAAGATTCGTTGAATTCTGCTGCGGGTGGAAACTTTTTGGATAAGATGCCTCGTGAATGCTTGAGAATTATCGAGAGTAAATCCAAGGTTCGTAATTCACGAAACAAAGCAGTCGTTGCTAAAGTGAGTTCGAATTCATCTACCCTCGGAATTTCACCAGATGTTGCTGCTCTTACAACCGAAGTTTCTGAACTTAAGAATATGATGAAGACAATGCTTATCGACAAACAAAAAGCCCAAGCTCCCGCACCCGTAAAAGCGGTCGAGCAGAGTTGTGTAACTTGTGGAGGTGCTCATTCTTATAGAAACTGTCCAGCCACCGATGGCAATGTTTATCGAGACAACATTCAAGAGTACGTTTCACAAGCTGCTGCAGCCAATTTTAATCAAGGAAATACCAATTCTAGACCTCCGATGGTTGCAAACCAAATCCGACCTCCTGGTTTTCCTCCGATTCAAAACAATCAAAACCGTTTCAATCAAAATCAAGGAAATAATTTCAACCAAAATCGAGGAACCAATTTCAATCAAAACCGTGGAAATAACTTTTATCAAGGTCAAGTGTATCAACCTCCGACTAGTCAACCACCAGTTTACCAAGCTCAACCTTATCAAGCTCCTGCTCAGCAAATGCAAGGTGTTTCAAAGACCGATTTTGAGAATTATGTCAAGGCTAATGATGCTGTATTGAGAAATATGCAAAATCAAGGCCAAGGTTTACAAAACCAGATGACAAATTTAACGGAAATGCTTTCTAAGTTCGTAAATTCCAATACCGCTTCATCTTCGAATTCAGGTTCTCTTCCAAGTAACACGGTTACTAACCCGAAGGAAGATTTGAAGGGTATTACTACCAGAAGTGGTGCTTCTTATCAAGGACCTACGATTCCTACTTCTTCTCCTAGAGTAGCAGAACGTAGAACCGAGGTGACAAAGGACACGATTTTTCCTACTAATAACAGAATTACCGAAGACGTCCAACCTCCGGTTGTTCCAGTTGAAAACCAAAATCCAGTTTCTGAGCCAGTTAATGCTCCAGTTAGTGCACCGATGCCTAACCCAAAACCGTCAATTCCTTATCCTTCAAGGCAAAATGATGAGAAGCACCGTGAAAATGCTAACGAACAAAAAGAGAAATTCTACGAAATCTTCAAAGATATGAGTTTCGAA
Organism: Tanacetum coccineum; assembly: GCA_026074375.1. NCBI lineage: Eukaryota > Viridiplantae > Streptophyta > Magnoliopsida > Asterales > Asteraceae > Tanacetum > Tanacetum coccineum. Next base: position 15,022 of record BQNB010015072.1, read on the forward strand.
ATTAGTTTCATGGATGCTTTGACTCTAATGCCCAAGTTTGCTTCAACTCTTAAAGCCTTAATCGGAAATAAAGAAAAGCTTAGTGAGATGGCTAGAACCCCTTTGAACGAACATTGCTCGGCGGTCATACTTAACAAGTTACCCGAAAAACTTGGTGACCCCGGCAGATTCCTTATTCCATGTAAATTTCCCGGAATGGATGAGTGCTTAGCCTTGGCCGATCTTGGCGCAAGCATAAATCTCATGCCATTTTCCGTGTGGAAAAAGCTTAACCTTCCAAACCTAACTCCAACGTGCATTACCACTAGACTCTATGTGACCGTATCGATTTTCCCGCCCAATCGGTAAGCTAAAGATATTCAACGTCTAAAGTTTGGTGTAATTCAAGTTTTCCAGCCGACTTCGTGGTCGTAGATTTTGAACCTGTTAGATATGAGTAAAAGACTCGGTCACCGCCGTATATTTATTGTTTATAATAGTTCGTAGTTTAATAGGTTAATACGTATGTAGCTTTTGGTTTCTTTAGCGGGTACTAATACCCGCTAAAATTTGTAAAAACTATATAAGCCTCTTCCAACTTTGGAAGAGGTAAACTAGTCAATAATCATTTTCATTAAACACATACACTCTCTCTCTAGAAAATATCTCTCATGTGTTTCTCTCTCTAGAAACTAGCTAAAACCACTCGAATCATCACCCGTGTTATGATTTAAACGATCCTACAAATCTGTACCTCTTGAGCTAGTTGGATTCGTGATTGCTTGATTTCGATGAGTGGTTTAAACAGAATCCAATCCGTGCTTATTTTTTGTCTTCTAAAACAACCCACGGCCAAAAAGCTTATTCTGGGCTTAAATGGTTTGAATAATCTACAGGCTGTTCATCCTCTGGGTTTTATACATGGCTAAGGAAAGACAAGCAAACTATGTACTCACTCATGTGATCTCAGCCTCCAAGATCAAAAACGAAGATATAAGGTTCGAATTTTATTGTGTGTTCTTCGTGGAGGTTTGCTAAATTTTGGACGATTCTCAAAGAAATACGAGTTAAGGTGTGTTTAAACTTGATATACACACTTAGTATTACATGGTAAAGCTTTATTTCGTGGGAAATAAGCTCATTTGGAATGAATATGCAAAAATCGAGCTTGGTGAGTCATCATCGGCTGTTTGCGATAAAAGATAAGGGACAATCATACACGTTTTTAGGAAAAAGTCAAAGGACGAGTTGCTGTCAAAATTGACGTTTTGATCTCCACATAGCCGGCGAGTTGGTTCAATAGGTTTTAGCAGCGGTTGTGCATTAATTTAATTCAGGAGGCGAGTTTCTAAACGTCGAGTTGCTAAAACTCGATTTGCAAAACGACGACTTGGTCTAAACTAGGCGATTGCTAAAACGTCGAGTTATACCAAACGGCGAGTTGCTCAAAGGAACAGGTAGCGAGTTAGTCAGACTAGGCAGCGGTTTGGTTATTTTAAATATACGGCGAGTTGTCAAAAGAAGCAGCGGTTTGATATAAAAAAATAAAAAAAAAGAGTATCAAAAGAGTATCCAGACGACACCCCTTTTAGCGACACTTTTTGGCGGAAAAATTAAGTAATTTGAGTCATCGGTTGTTTCTATAGAGTCTTTATTAACTTATTATTACATCGCTAATATCACATTTTAGGTACAATAAACGTAAAAATTATTTCTGATCGACAATCAGACCTTTTTTAGCGACACTTTTTGGCTGGTAAAAATTAAGCGTAAAAATATACTTTTTTTCTTTAGCCTATTTAGAGCTAGATTTTTTTACACCAATTTAGATTCTTAGTAATAGTAAAATTTAATTTTTTTATTCCATACTCCAAGACTGCGCCAAATTTCAAACAAATCAAACAAACCAAACACCACAACCAATTATTCATTTACGGTTTTTTCTATCAAATTTTCGTAAAATCCCGGTAAACTTCTTTATCGTTTAAATTTTAGACTTGTAAAATCCCGTGACCGTTTAATTGCAATTTATAACTAAAAATCGACCAATACAGTCTTAAAAATGACTAATATGTCAGAACAGATATTCAGTTATGCCGTTCCGACACCACGCGCCACCAAATGCTTGACAGAACATACTTTGAATCTTTGGCAACAACGCATTCGTCTGTATTGATCTTTGAAAAAGATAATGGAGAGAACATATGAAATCGATATACTGAAGGTCCAATTCAAATGGGGAAAGTTTTCATAACAAACTCCCTGCTGAAGATAAGCTGAAGAACGACAAGGAGGGGCACTTCAGACAGAGGGTCCAGAAAGCGTGCACTAGAGTCTTTACAGACCTTTCTGCTGAAGAAAAGGAAATGTATAAAGCTGACATTCGTGCCATGAATAACTTTCTTCAAGTATACCAAAAGACATCTACACACTCATCAATCCATATACACAGACGCCAAAAAGACATTTGGGACAGTGTGAAATGATTCTGAGAAGTTTTCTGAGCTAACAAAGGATGACAGTGAATCACAATTATACGATGAATCTTGACGCATCTGTCAAATCACAAGAAGAGACCATTCATGTTTACGATGATCAGGTTCTTCTAAGCTCATTAACAGACCTGAGAACATCAAGATGACCATCGTCCAAATGCAGCATAACTCTAAATTATGAACAACAAGTTACCTGAATGGAGCAGATTCATCATTGAAGTAAAACACAACAGAGGATGAAAGGAGTCTATACTTTGATTAGTTTGATATGCTTACTTGAAGCAACAATAAGGTGCATGCTATATGAGACAAATGATGATGGAAAGGTTCATTCAACCAAATAATATCCTTTGGCATCCTATGTCCTATGCCTCATTTCAGAAACAACCAACATAATCAACTGAGTCTCTACAATTCTCAAACGATAACCATCACTTGTTGATAGACTGTCCAAAATGGACACTAGGAACACTTCAACTGATTTACTTTGATTGAAAGCCTAACCACACCACACTGCCCTCCTCAATCCACATCATTTCAAAGCACACTTCCTCAAATAAACAATCAACTCAGAACGTCTTCTAATGCAAGGAACACAGCACAGTTCAAGATGACAGAAGTTGTTGTTCTCAGGCATGTTTCGTGCTGATAGATACCAACGTGGAATAATCAAGGAAGACCATTTCAAAGGAACAATGCAAGAGGAGTTGTTGGAACTGGGAATGTGGGAGGTCAGAATAGAGTTGGAAACATGAATCCTGGTCAAGCTAAACCCATTATGTGCTACAACCGCACAGCGGAATTTCGGCACATAGCATGAGATGTCCACAACCAAATCGTCCCAAAAGGATTCCAGACTACTTCAAAGGACAGAAGCTGCTGATGAATGCTCAATGACAAGGTGCTAAGAACTGGATGAAGAGCAGTCTGTTGTTTCTTGCATGGATGAACAAGCCACCAATTTTGATGACATTGTGGAATGGATTCTGGGCACTAATTGTGGACCATGTCTTTGAAGCTGATCAATGCGTATGCATACGCACTCAGATGATGATGAGCTCCACCACATCAGACGATGTTCAATGGTAAAACTCTTTCATCTGAAGATCAATCTTACGATGAAGCCGGCCAATCATATACTCGAATTTACTCCGTTGTGGTACAAGATCATTGATACCTTTGTAGATCATTATGGATGGAGTATCCATAGTAGAGTACACGAGATGCAAAACGATGTACAACAACACTACGTTGTTGACGCTGATGCTGACAATAGCGGGTGATTAGTATATTATCACCCTAGATCAGATATGTGGATCAGACAACGAAGAACATGTTGTACTAAGTAATGTATCTTCTGTACGTAATACATGCATCTGATGTCATTCTCGATGCAAATAGCATGACCACGTGGTTTATCAAAGTAGGTCAGCAAATTAGCAGGCTAAAGTAGTTACAGAGGACTACATTGACTCATGAACGTTAGCCAAAGAATAAGGAACTGGATCGGGGGTGTATTAGAACAACTGGGCTAAGCTTTGAATTAACTGATAAAGAAACAAGATTGATGAACAAATGAGATTAATTATCTCTGACCGAAATCGAAAGAAACTTCTTTAAAATTAAAATCGGAACTATCATATCACGCACAAATTGCAACTTCGTTCTATCTCCTTAACCATCATAAGATAGTGAAGGAAGAAGCGATCATTTTGAAAAAGGATTTTAAACAAAAAGAAGACAAATTCCTTGAAGAGTTTTTAGACATTAAAAGGCTAAAAGAAAAGGTTGAAGATAGATTATACAAACAAGATCAATCTGTACAAACGGTTCACATGATATGGGTAAACCAAAATCGTTTTATGATGAAAAGAACAAGGTAGCGATAGGCCTAAATCAATCCTTAAAGTCTTCACCCTGAGTAAAGCAAGTTCAACCAGCCCTCTATAATGGTCATGTATTAGTCATGTCCAATCATGCACGTCCTGTTGTGCATGACTCAGAGGACACTCGTGATATGGCTGAGATAACTAGGAAAAGAATGATGGAGAAAATGCAAAGCCCTTCCAATGTTTGCTGCAAAATAAATGTAAGGATTCCCCCCCACCCCAAGATTACTCGAATGAGAAACCTTCTTGCAATACCTTTGTCTCACAAAGAATCAGACCCACATAACAGATTATTTTTGTTCCATAGATAACTTAATCGACAGGAAAAGAGGCTGAGACCTCATATCCCAAAACCACTTCAAGCATTGACAGTGTATCCTACCCAATACTCCCTTGTCAATCTTGTCCCCCTCAGAGTTCTCTCTCAAACAACGAAGCGTCAATTGAAGATTAATCATTATGTACTCACACAACTTTTAAACGGATTTTGAAAAAAACTTGCAAAATGAAAGAGAATCACCCCAACAGGTGTTACAGAAAGGGGTAAAAGAGGTTTCTGAGCAAACAAAACAAAGAGCGATGTTTACCTCACACTGAGTCACTATTCCATTTTTTTCCAAACCTTTAAGTACACTTTGATGAGTTCAAACGGCCCTCTTAAAGAAGTAAAAGTAATGGAAGAAATTTTTATGATTAAAAAACAAAAAAAAAACAAATGAATGAGACGAATGTGGACCAGGAATACAGTAGACAAGCAATGTGCTGAAATTGTAAGAAAAGCCTTATCATTGAAAATGAGAATCTGATAGCTAATGTTTTTCGAATCAACTGTGATAATGATGTGGACAAAATCACTTGAGTCTAGATCTGAAGCTGAGGGTGTCAAGAGTTCACACATGAGTCAAAACAAACATTTCTCAAAACTTGCAAGGGGAATACCTAAAATTGTCAATTATAAGTATCAACATCTTCAGGAAAGTTTTGATAATAACAGAATCCAAACATCACAGAAGCTCCAGATATTAAACATCATTCTTTAAAGATCAAAGAAAATCTTCTCGTACATCAGATTCAAGAAAACGATAACGAGAATAGATACTTGGAAGTACTAGTCTCTAATGTGAATGACTACTTAGTGATCCTTATAATGCTAACGAGTCACTGAGATCTTCTGAACAGAATGAGCCGTTTAAGAGCAGAAAATAAGAAAAAGATTAAGAGCAGCAATATCTCAAAGGTAAATTTTTGAGTCTATTAAGATCACGCGCACATTAGCACAAATGAAAAAGACATCTCCTTGTTAAAATCCCACAGATTGAGGGATCAAAAGGCAGCATTAGTAAGGCAATTTGAAAGTCTGCTAGATAGTTTTGTCAAAACAAAACTTCTTGCTCCCTGTATGTATGCCATAGATGAGAACGCAATGCCCTCTTTTACTAGCCTATAAGGAACAATAGTAATGCTCATTTAACCTAAATCAACCATCTTAATGAGAGTGGTGTAGAAACAGTTAGGGAGATTGTAGAAGAAGCTAGAGTATTAAACCACTGGATAAGTACTTAACTAATGCTTGTCATACACTAAGCTTTCTCAGGATTATGGTGTAGAAAATGTTAAGCACTTGCCCCAACAAAATTCACCGCAAGAGATAGCAAGGCTTCTTCTATCCCTTTAACTAGGAAACAGCATGTTTACTTTTACTGATCACATTGCAGTACATCTACTAAAAACACACAGAAACATAGAGTGCTACCAGAGAAAACTCAAAACACCGTCTAAAGTGTCATGTGATTCCTTCTACAGGAGTAAGCAGTTCCACTCGTGCAAGCGAATCAAAGCCTAGAAGCAATACAAAGAAAAATAGGATCCTGCCTGCTAAGACTGAGAATAAAAAACAGTATAAGTGTACCACCCTAGGACCAAAAAGTCAGGTATGGGATCAAAAGTGAATCGGGTTGATCTATAGCAATAGCCTAAGCGTGTGTAATTAATTCGAAATTCTGAACTGTAAGCAAATACTTATAACAACAAATGTTTAACACTCTGCAACGTTCATGAATAATGTGGTCTGTTGTTTAATATCTTGAATTCTGTTAATGCTACCACCCACTGTTAAAATTTGTCTTGAATAAAATGGGAAGCAGATCTGGAAACCAAAAACGGACAAACTGGTTTGATATCAGTTTGAACAAGACCAAGCAGGTTTTGGAAAGCAACGGGCGCAAACTATCTGCTAATGTTGGGTTATCAATAGAGATCCACAGAAAGAAAGTCACCAACTTAGGTAAAACTTAATTGTGAGTTATCACTGGCAGACCCCCAACAAGGAAAAAATTTGCCTTCAAGCCGAACTGTGCCCTTTAACTAAGCTTTCTGTGCAATGTTCTATCATAACTGCTAACGTACACGACAGGACCCCAACAAAAATTGGGGAACTAAAATTTCCAAACACGCTCCACACTCGTTCTGTTTCTCCAAATGAGCAGGTCGTACACAAGGTCATCCTTTTGTTATCTGGACTCAGGCTGTTCAAAACATATAACGGGGTTAATCGTTCAAAAGCTCAAAACAACTTAGAAATAGGTCACTCGGGTCCATCATATTCTCAGGAGGAATGATCACTTCGGAGGCTATCATCGGGTTATTGAAGCATCTATGTTATTGAGAGTGAAGTGTGATCTCCAGAGTATACTATGTGGAGGGACTTGGACACAATCTATTCTCTGTAGGGAAATTTTGTGATTCTGATCTTGAAGTTGCCTCACTGAAAGCATTCTTCTGCTTTGTTACGTGGATATTGAATGGTGCCAGACTTACTCTAAAGGTATCGTCGCACCAATTTTGTACACATTAATCGGATTCAGATGATATGATGAAGTCACATCTCCAATAATGCTTGTTGTCCAAACAGCTTTCCAAGACAAAATCATGGCTTTTTTTTGTGGCACACTCGTCGCGAGTATAAACCATGTTATAAACATCGAGGCACCATCAATGATCTAGCTCGAAAAAGATCAGTGTAAGAGGTCTACCAAGATTTGAACTTCTTTTGAAAAAGATCATCTTTATCTCAGCCTGTCAAATTGGACAAACGAAGCAAGGCAACTTCCTCCAGCACAACCAAACATCGTAAAACATCTAAATAATGAGGAAGTTTCTTCATACACCCTTCACATGGTTCTGTGTGGACAATGGAGATTCCAGAGCTATACTCATGTGGAATAAATAACATTTTAGTCAACGTGGATGAAAATTCAAGATTCACGCATGGGTAAAGCGTTTTGAGATCAAAGAGATGAAACGTCCAGTAGTTCTATGTCATCAACATATCTTAAGCAAATACAGTTGGGTCTCAACAAAACCTCAGATACATCTAGAACCGATAAGGAAAACGGTGAACTTCGTCAACCAAGTAATGTTTAATTACTGCATGAAGGTGATTTGGGCATATTTCATCAAAAGTCGAAATCCGAGAATAACTCCTCAACAAAACTGGGCTGTGTCGAAAGACAGAAATCGTACACTTGTCGAAGCACACGGTACAATGCCTGATATTTCTCCAAAAGCACCGAAGTTTTTATCTATTGGCAAGAAGTCAGTAGCTCACTAGCTTGTTACACCCCAGAATAGAACCTTATTCATACCTCGTCACAAACAAAAACCCCTTATGAGCAGTACATGCAAAAAGTTCTGTTCTTACATATCTCCGAGTATATTGGTGCTCTTGTGTTATCCTACAAATTATAGCGGAGATCTATGAAAATTTCTAAGCCAACGCTGACATAGGGATATTTTCGGTTGGGTATGCCTCCTTACCGAAGGGCTATAGAATACCATACAACAAGAGAACTCGTCGATTAATGGAAACAATTCACGTCACATTCAATGAGATGCATCAGACCATGGCTCCTGTACGCATCAGTTCAGGACCCGAGCCTATCATGATGAGCCCTGGACAACTCAATTCAGGGCTCGCCCCATCGCCTATCCCTACAACTACATACATTCCACCAACAGATTAAAGATCTGGATATTAATTCCAACCGATGTTCGATAACTAACTTGATCAATCTACAGACAGTGAACCAGTCCCTACAGCTACTGTAGTTAACGCTCCAATTGTTTCTACAAATACATCTGTTTCTACAACGATTGCTCAAGATGCACCTTCTACAAGTCATTCACTGTCATCCTTACAAGGGCATCCTCCAGTCTTTCCTCAAGGTGTTGCAGCTAGACCAACTATCGAAGACAACCATCATTACTCAAGCTCACTACATTCCCTTAGTTCTAACCCTTTGCAGGAGAAACCTAGTTCGTACAGTCAACATCAGGGATGTTAGTTTAGCTTTGAACCCAACCAAGATTACTCAACTACCATGATCATCTCAGAAGAAGTACCGAAAGATCACCCCTTGATAACAATCCATTGGCAATTCCCTCCTCATCCTGTATCTACCTGAAAATCATTAGCATCTGAGCTTTTGATGTTGTTGTTTCCCAAACTGAAAACATTGTCCAAAGTCGAACCCAAGAACGTCAAAATTGCCGTGATAGAAACTGCTGGTTCACAAGCATCAAAGATGAAATTCAAGAATTTAAAACGACATGAAATATGGGACTAGTACCTCAGCCCAATCTAGTTGATGGTTATCGCTCTCAAAGTGGATTACAAAGTGAAGCTATTGATGAATATGGTGATGTACTGAAAAACAAAAGCTCGGTTATAGTTGCAAAAGGGATATCGTCAGGGAGGAAGGTATTGATTTTGAAGAATCGTTTTGCTCCAGTTGCACGGATAAGTCCATCAGAATATTCATTTCACAATGCTGCAACCAAGAATATGTATCATCTGACCATATGGATGTCAAAACGTCTTTTCTGAATTGTTGATCTTTAAGAAGAAGTCTTTGAGTCAGTCAGCCTGAGAGGATTTGAAGACCAGGATAATCCTACTCACGTTATCGTCTGAAATAGGCACTATATGGCAAAAGCAGGCACCAGTAGGGCGTGTATGACACACTATCCAATGTTCTTTTTTAGGCCAACAATATTTCTCAAGGTGCCGTGGATCCAACGTATTCACACGCAAATCAGGCAAACACATATTACTACTTTTAAATAACGTAAATGACATCATTTTTAACCTCAACAGATCATAATGTTGTAACCATATTTCCAAATAGAAGAACTCAAAATTTCAGATGACGATGATGGACAAATGTCGTTTTTTACTTAGGACTCACAAGTTTCTCAAGTATCCAGAGCATCTTTATTAACCAGCAAAATATGCTCTTCGAAACCATAAAGAAATATTGAATAGATCTTTCTGAACCCTGTCGTATTAACACCAATTGTGGATCGATTGAAACTGGACAGGAATCACATGGTGATACCATTGACCACACACGATTTAGAGGAATGGTTGGCTCCCTAATGTACCTTACACCAGGAGACCAGACCTTGTAAACTCTGTATGCATGTGTCCTAGATATCATGCTAAGCCTACCAAAAGCACCGTATGAGCAATCAAACGTATCTATCTACCTAAAGGAACCATTACATTCTTTTGGTATCCGAAGGACAATGCTATGTCACATAAACAGCCTATTCAGATGCGGATCATTCGAGATTTTAGGATTCTAAAGAAGTACGTCGGGAATGCTCAGTTTCTTGGAGATATAGATTGGTTTAGAACTGGTTCATCAAAGAACAAAGAAGCACGGCCATCTTAACACCTAAACAACAGAGCGGAATACTTGCAATGTCTGAGATGCTGTGCTTCAAATCCTTTGGATGAGATCTCAGCTAAAAGACTAAATACGGCTTTTGTTCAATAAGATTCCTTTTTAAACTGTGATAACAAAAGTGCCATGCTTTAAGCTGCAATAATGTCCCAGCACACACGATCTAGAGCACCGACATACGACACCATTTCATTCGAGAGGCAAGTGGAAAAATGGAGTGGGTTTGAAACTCCACTTCTGAACAAACTTTCAAACTTCAGACATCCTCACAAAAGCTTTACCAAGAGAGTCGTTTTTTGAATTTCTAACTCCCACAGACTTGGGATGAATGATTTTAACCCTGAGACCCTAAACCCTCAAACGCTTCAAGAAGAGAGATGAGTAAATGAAGTGTCCTTCATGTAACCTTTGTACACAAATACATAAAAATATACTTGGTAAAATATTTTAAAGTCATATTGGGGAATTACAAATGGTTTGCAATTACTTCAAAATTTGCAACCCGTTCTCATTTGAAGAAAGATTGTCGTCTGAAAGACAACTTTCCAAACAAACGGATACTTAATTTTACTCGATCTGGATTACTTTTATAAACCTGCAATTTGGGATTAAATGTAACGTTTCCATGTGCATTTTTCTTATTACCCGGAAGAGAAGTCTCCAGTATGATAACCAAATAAATCTCTTAATATGATTCATCAAAATTATTTGTGTTAACCACGGTGGTAAAAGTGTTGTATGCAAATCCATCTGGACAATTAACACTAAATCATGACACTCTCTTCATAGAAAACGGTCATCGATTGAGGGGAGAGTGTTGTTGCAAAGTTTAAAGTTTGTGTGCCCGATTGAAAAGAGTAACCTGGTCTTGGATAAAGAAAAGAAGCTAAAGGAACCAAATCTACAAAGCACTTACTGCATCAAGCGTTGTTCCCCCTAGCGTAACAGAGACCAAACTGATACAACATCAACACTTATGTAAATCCACCACCACTACATCCACAATACAAAAACACTACATGATCTCGATAACTAGGAGAAAGTTTAAAGATCAGAAATCACGAAAGCATCATTAGTGGAGAAGACTAGAGATAATGGCTACCAACTAATCAAGAGAAGTGAATGATAAGATCCAATTATCATCGGTTAATGGCAACATACAACTTGTACATTCTAAGTTGTATGGATTTTGATGTTATGTGTTAGGTATGAATCTTTTCAATGAGTTTTTTCATTAAACTTAAAAATCAGTTTTCGAGTTTAACAAAAAATCTTTCAAAATTATCATACTGACACAAACACATTACCCATCAACGAATGCGGGGGAGCATTAATATGTTTCCCCTCCATACACAGCTAGTAACTAAAAAATGATCATGACATTTAGGTTCTCAAGTTTTTCCTTCCTACGCCCCATGTGCTAGAACAGTTTTTGAATACCGAAAACATTTTGAGGGGGAGCTTTTTCCTAAAATTCAAAAAAATCGGGTACTAAACACTTTTGATTAGTTAAATCATAATACCTGATTGAGTTTTTCAACCTTATCTTATGGCAAGGTGCACTGTACCAAAAAACTGACCATGTATTTTACTTTTACGAAGTCTAAGGATTGGTAAATGTTAGGTACTCGTTCCTATGATCCTGCCAGAACCGGAGGATCTACCAGGACAATCATTAGTTAGTACAGAATCCTAAGTATGATTAAAAGGAGTAAATGTGAGAAACAAGGATTAGTAGCCGACTAGAGATGGAGCTAGGTACTGGGGAATATACCAACAAGGTTCTAGTCATGAAGTCTCAGTAAAGCACTGAAGTGGTTTAGGAATGAAAAAGAATTGTAACAGATAAAGGGTGTAAAGAAAGAAACCACTCCATACACCTTAAAAGGCAGAAACCGGGTCAATACATATGCTGTCAGAATCACAAGTTGATTGCTGACATTGAAGACGACATCATGGACCCAGTGATGCAATGCACAACCCTTCCCAGCCATTCGAGTTTCTCTTGAAAGAAACTTGTCTCATTTGTCACGGAGACTAAACATGCAATCTACTGTCTCACTCACTCCGAGTAAGTCGGTATTGAAAAGGTGGCAGTCAGCTCCAGCCTCCGATCACTAATATCAAAGCGCACTTTCGAGTCTAGAGCCAAGAGATCATCAATTAATCTCGTTAGGACACATTTCCATTTATCTTGTCTTTCACACACTGTGGAAACAAGGTTATCTTAAGAGTCCTACGCATTATCCTTGTGATATTGCCAGAACATCCGAGTGATACGAAGGTATTCACTATGAAGATGGAAATCCTGCTAGAGCCTACATCAAACAAGCTCTAGGTAGGTGACTTGTGCGATTCTACAAGAATCAAACTTGTGTCAACTGGAAAGAAACGATGGTGCGATTCTACGTGAATCAAACTTGTTCCAGCATAAGAATTGACGGTTATTGAACATTTGACAACCAATCAAAACTATCGAAGTGTTACAAAATATTTTCATAATTAACACTTAGACTGATTTTTCAAATCAATTTTCTCTTTATTGCTAACTGTTTCATTACAGGATCATTTAAAGATGGAGATGGAGATGGAGATACCCAGTTCCAGTAATGTCAAGTTAATAACCGAATGCTCAGACACGACCTACACTTGTTATGAAGTTATGAAAGATCTCATAAAGGTGTCAAAGCTTCCGCAAACTCTGATATCATATTCTTCTTCACAAGTGCACAAGATGGCAATAAATTACTAGATGATGAGAGATTAAGTTTGGCTGATGATCTCAAGAAAGCTCATGATCAAAATCAAAACAAGTCAAAGTGAACAAGCTCAATTGTTATCTAAAGATCACTACAACAAAGTACTAGATGTAACATGAAGAATCAAAAGACTGCAAGCTGTAAGAGCTTAAGTCTAGTGTTTTCAAGGGTGACCTCCCTTAGGGGGAGATTGTTAGATATGAGTAAAAGACTCGGTCACCCCGTATATTTATTGTTTATAATAGTTCGTAGTTTAATAGTTAATCGTATGTCTTTCGGTTTTAAGCCGGGTACTAATACCCGGTATTTTGTAAAAACTATATAAGCCTCTTCCAACTTTGGAAGAGGCAAGCTAGTCATTTATTCTCTTTTCATAGAAACACTATTTCTCTCTCTAGAAAACTCTCTCTAGTGTTTCTCTCTCTAGAAACTAGCTAAACCACTCGAATCATCACCCGTGTTATGATTTAAACGATCCTACAATTGGTACCAGAGCCTAGTTGGATTCGTGATTGATTTGTGTGGTTAAAAGAATCAAATTCGTGCTTATTTTTTGTTCTAAAAACCCACGGCTCAAAAAGCTTATTTGGGCTTAATTGGTTGATTAATCTTGGTGTTTCTCGTGTTATACATGCTAAGGAAGAAGCATTGTTACTCCTACAAGTGATCCTCAAGCCTCAAGATCAAAAACGAAGATATAAGGTTCGAATTTTATTGTGTGTTCTTCGTGGAGGGTTGCTATATATTGGATGATTCACAAAGAAATACGAGGTTATGTGTGTCTAATCTTGATATACACACTTAATATTGTATGTTCTAGCCTTTGTTCGTGGTTAATAAGCTCATTTAGTGAATATTTGCAAAATTCGTATTTGGCATTCTTCGTGGCGGTTTGACAAGATCCACGTTTTAAAGAAGTTGTCAGGCGGCGGTTTGACTAGGTCAACAGCGAGTTGCTAAAAACAGCGAGTTGCTAAAAAAACGGCGAGTTGCTAATAACGGCGGGTTGCTAACGGCGGGTTGCTAACGGCGGGTTGCTAACGGCGGGTTGTCCCCTATGAGTAACCTGGTCAACTTAGATGCATCTGTGAAGATAAAAAAGAATGATATTAGGGTTTTGAGACATCATGACCATGAAATAGCTGTTGAAAAAAAGACCGCGACTATAAGAATCTGCTATTAGAACAACGAACTTGTTGAACCACAGAACATCTTGACCTGAATCACAAACAACGCAACCTCCAAATGGACTAAGATATTGAAAAAATAAATTATAAAAAAATATGTGCAAAGACGCAATAAAAAGAACATCTTATGGTTTCAGTTAACAGATATGAATATAAATTAAAAGGATGCAGCCAAAACTAATCACATAACAGCCGATAAAGATGCAACAAAGTTCATCAATTGCTAATATTTCCCTGTTGAAATTTTAATAAGAATGAATGAGAAGGGAGTAGGTACAAACTAACCAAGCATTCAAGTTTATGATACGAATAAAGATTCTATAAAGCATAGTACCTCGTGACTTGAGACTTGATGTTCATGTACCCATTGGAACATATAGTGATAAGGTTTTTCAAGGTTTAACAAACTGCCCAAAGCTATATAAATATCAATAAAAAGAACACAAAAAAAAAAACAATTTGTGAAAGTTTAATTATTTTAAGAGTGCACATGAAACCTACTCCAATCAGGAGCGAATGTACCAGTTGCAGTACCTGAACCTGAAGTTTGCTCCTGAAAAAGAAAGATAAATTGCATATTAGCATATTAAACACATATATTAATAAATAGAAGTAACAAAAATCATAATATTAAGAAAACATGAACGGCATTCAGTTAATCAATTTGAGTTACACCTCTTCTGAACTTAGACGATCCTTTGGATCAAACGATAACATCATCTAGAGTAACCTGAGTGCTCATATTCGATTATGCATTGTATGTACCGTTAAGAATATAAGCCACGCATAAGGAAGATATAGAGTATGACCAAAAGGTAGACATCACATAGAAGTTTGACCTAGCAGCTAACAAAGCTTCTCCATGGCCAATTAAGCAGCAGGTACACAAAATAAAAGTACAACTACACAATCTTCAAGATGCAACGAATGAAAAATACACAATAATAAAAAGAGAAGGATGATCATATATACTGAAGAAAACCAACAGAGGGATGATTAAAATTCCAGGCAAGTGTTGAGCAGCAACTAACACATTCATAATAAAAATAACACATATCACACAAAAAATCACATTGTTTTATAGGTTTACCTGAAACAGGTAGTGGATCAGGTTCTCTAGTACTGTGCAGAATCATGGTGCCAGAAAGAACGGTCATGAACCCATAAAGCACGGAAATAATTGTGCTAGCACTCACATTGCATAATAAATTGGTGAAACAACTGCGGTGTTAAATGTGTCCAAAGCCTGATAAAAAGTCATATTGAAGGAACTTTGTAAAATTTTAAGCATCAAATCAACAAAAAACTAAAAATTAAAATTGTATGACAATAATCAACAAATCAACCAAAAGCTTATCATAGAAACTAATTAAACACATAAATTGCAGCGCTATATAAATTAAATTAGAAACCAGCTAGCATATACCATGATGATGACAGACTAATAAACGAATGATGAACCTACATCAAATAAAAATAAGCACTTGCTTAAATAAGCTTAAAATAATCTAAATAGAAAAATAAATATATGAATGGCAATAAAGAAGAGTCATGTATCATACTCTCCAAAAGTAACCACATTCAGTATTTTAGACGTAAAAAAGATCCATATAGACACCTGAAAAAGAAAAAAACAATTTTAAGTTTATTCATAAACTTCAGATAATCTCATTTTAAAACGTCTACACATGGGTTTTAGGTAATGGTCTAGTGAAGGCTTGTCAAAAGCTGTCTCATATAACACTTCGAAAAAGAGGAGCAGGTGATATGTGAGTATACCATTTGACCATCCATGAACAAAACATCATTAAATCACTCGTACCTTAATATGTGGAATAGAAAAACTCATCCTAGGATGATCAGCAAGGCCAGCTAGCACATGGTCAATGAAGTCTCTTATTGTTCGACCTGAAAAAGTTAAATATCAGTAGCATAACATTATGTGAATGCTTATGTACTAAACTATGAGGGATTATGTACAAATCCACTAACCTTCCAGAATTGAGATTCCAAGCTATGTTAAGACCTGAGCTAGGTAGATTTTTACTCCAGCCCTAGTTACTTTTTATTTAAAAATACAATACGAACTGGCAACCATTGATATGACTTCTTTTATACTAATAAAAGGGTGGGTCGAGTGGTTATATCAAGAGAGGAATATACGAATGAAAATGTGCATGATATATGTCAACTGAAGCATAAGAATGAATAATACATGATATTATTTGGTCTTACAACTATATGTGGTCATTATAATTAATTTGTTTACTGGTGTTGCTGTAGGTAATGTTGATGATGAAGTGGTGGTGGATGTTGTGGTGGAGGCACAACCGATAAAAGCAATAAAGAAAAATGATAGTTAAATAATTAAAGATCAGAACCAAAAGTATTCTTATTTTGCAAAAGCTCATACCATAAAGGAGATTCATGAAAACACGCACATTATTTTTCATCCATTGTTGTAATAGAGACAGAGAATTATAGATATCCAAAGTAAAAAAAAATCATAATTAGGGTTTTGAGTTATAGATAATATTTAGGGTTGTGTCAGATATGTAGGATTTAGATTAGATGAATATTGCATATAATTTTGGAGTATATCTTGTTATATTTATCATTAAAGTATAATAATTTTGTTTTTAATTATAAATCACAACTTCTAGCCCAGTCTAGTGGTTGGAGTGTTTGTTTGTGGATGTCAAAACCAGGGTTCAAACCTTTGCATGCCTAATATTTTTAAATAAAATCCAAAATTTCATGCCATGTGTGTGCCATGTCATCATTGAGGTGGCGTACAATCATTAAACCGTATTAAATTCAGTCATAGTTAGCCCCATATATATAGATATATATATATATATATATATATATATATATATATATATATATATAAATCAAGATCAAATGAGAATTTTCTAATAAAAGGAGTATAGAATTGAACTATAACCGCATATCCGAGATGCACCGACTTAAATAGATACATCTCTATAAACTAGATGCATTATAACGCATCATATGTGTTTTACAAGCTTTTAAATAGATGCCAAATATACGTTTATTAATGCAATTTCCCATCTTTTCATATTTTTTTTGTTCCTCTGCATGTGTCAATATCATGAAATTAATTTGCACCAATTTACACCTCAAATAATTGTTCGAAACTCAAAATGGTACTCTAAATAATAGAAATGCCATCTAATGAAAGTCATTGCATCTCCCCCCCAAATTTGTTTTAGACCTTCTCGCGCGCACTTCTTATTTAATTTATACTTCTCACTGATCCATAACTATATATAAATATATATATATAGTATATAATATATATTATATATATATAAATGATAGTATATATATATAATATATATATATTAAAGGATCAAATGAAGACGTTTTCTTAAAATAAGAAGATAAAAGATGAACTATAACCGCATATCCGAGATTGACATCGACTTAAATTAAGATGCATCTTCCTATAATCTTAGGCTTCTAATGCATCCATAAGATTTTCTAGCTTTTTAATTAGATGCATATACGTATTTAGATACATTTCATGAATTCTTTTTATTTTTTTGGTTCTCTACATGTGCCAAAATCATAAAATCAATTTGCACCATCTACACATCAAATTAACTTTCGAAACTCTATATGGTGCATCTAGATGAATAGAAATGCATCTAATGAAAGTCGTTGCATCTCAAATGGGTGTGGTACTTAGTCATTTCTCACCACTTCTTATTTTAATTTACTTATCACTTGATCCCTACTTATATATATATATAGAGTAGATCAATAAGAAAGTTTCTTAAAATAAGATGATAAGAAGTAAACTATAACTGCATATCCGAGATGCCCTTGCTTAAATTATATTGCATCTCTTATAATCTTAGATGGCATATAATTTGCATCATAATGTGTTTCTAGCTCTTTAATTTAATGAATACTAAATTAGATGCATTACATGATTAAATCTTATTTTTTTGGTCCTCTACAATGTGCCAAAATCAAGGGTGAAAATGCTGGCACCATCTGACACATCATTTAACTTTTCGAAACTTAAAAATATCATCTAGATGAATAAATTCATCTTAATGAAAGTCGTTGCATCCTAAAATTGTGGTTTTAAGTCACTTCTTATTTTAAATTTACTTTTTACTTGATCCCTTACTCCCTATATGAATATATATATATATATATATATATATATATATATATATATATATATATATATATATATATATATATATATATGAATGGATAGAAAGATCAAATAAAAGAACAAAATAATTCGTGAGAAGAATAACAAGATTTTTTTTTTTTAAAGTTTCCAAAAATTCTGAAAAAATTCCACAAGACGTGTAAGTTTGTTGCATGAAAAAGTTGTAAAGGAAGTTTTTCTAAAGTGCATTATTTTGCAAGAATTTTTTTATTAAAAAAAAACGTTTGTGCATTAAATCGGTTTTTTTGTGCATGCAAAAATTATGTTTTTTTGTACCCAACTTTTTTTAGACTTTTTTGCATCACAATTTTATGCGCCATCAAACTAAACAAGTCAAAAATTTGTGTCAACAAAATTTATATTGTGCATCAAAAGTACTGTTTTTGCGCATTAAAAAAACCTAAAATAACTCAAAATAAATAACTTATTTATACAAAAGTTTTATGCACCAACATACCAGATTTAAAGGATTTTTTTTTAAATTTTTCAAACTTTTAAAAAAAAAAATTCTTTTTATAATCCCATCACACGAATAATTTGTCTTTTTATATTAACCTTCCTCTATATGAATATATATATTTATATATATATAGAAGAGATCAAGTGAGAAGAAAAAATATAATGAGAAGAATAAGAAGGATCTCTAGCCACACATTTTAAATATGAAATAGAATTTTAAAAGGAGATGCATGCATTTTTTATAATCACTGAAATGTTTGTTGTGGTTTCTCCTCTACATTCTCATGTATAGTTTTTCTACCCATTTGACATATAAATAAATTATATATATAAATATATAAAATATAGATATATATTTTATATATAAATATCTATATATATATATCCCAAAATTAGAGGATGAAGAAAGATTCGGGTCTTTTCACTTTAGGGTTAGGGACGAAAATGAAGTCAATACTTTGAGAGAGCCAAGACGGTTTTTGCAATTTATACACTATCTTGACTGTGACATAAAAACATTCTGCTCATATACCGGACTAGGTATTACAATTCACTGTGTCTGGTTATTTGATAAAAGGCAACTGACGTGTTTATGAAATGCCTATACTAGATTTTTCCATAAAACTTTCATCATGATTGAAGGAAGCCTTATAGGAGCTGAGAAAGGAAGTTACTATTTTTAGCAATTGTCTTGTGCTTAGACAATTACTAAAAACCAGGTTGCTTGAGTGATAGTTAAAGACTAACCCTGTTAGTAAAAACTAGGAAACAATTGCCCGTCGTCTTATGCGTAAATGATACAACAATCACTAGTACTAACACCGGCGGTTGCTAGGAACAATCGTACGTTTTATGTGTAAATGTTCATATCCCAACATGCAGCACCGTGTCTTGTCAACCACTAGGACAACACTTGTCCAAAACTCGCTAATCAAACTCAAACTCCACCACCAACAACTTACTGTCAAAGGTCTTCTTTCACAACAAAACCAACACCAACATCTTATAAACATGTACATTTCACACAACGCCCCATCACACGCGCTTACCCTCCTTACGCGCCTCCCTCCCTCCCCATCTTCCGTCTTTTACTGGAATACACTTATTCGTCACAACATCCGTATCCGAAAACCCCAAAATGCCTTACATTTGTTCCAAACAATGCACTCCCTTGGTTGGACTGCTGACGCGTATACTTTTCCATTTGTGCTTAAGGCATGTGGTGAGACGGCTTCTTTTTCACGTGGTGTTTGTTTGCATGGGGTTGTTTCTGTTGTTGGGTATGATCGGAATGTGTTTGTTGGGAATGGTTTGGTGGCTATGTATGCTCGTTGTGGGGAGATGGCTAGTGCGCATAAACTGTTTGATGAAATGTTGGCAGGAGGGTTTTGGGACGTTGTTTCGTGGAATTCGATTGTGGCTGCTTATATGCACAGTGGTGAGGTGAAAAAGGCGTTGGAGATGCTTATAGGATACGTGCCCGAGAAGAGAAAACCGGATTTGTGCTGATGCTTGTAGTCTGTTAACATTCTTCCGGCCTTTGCTTCTGTTCGTGCGTCTAAGCAAGGGAAGGAGGTTCATGGGTACGCGTTGAAAAGTTGTTTACTTGATGATTTGTTTGTGGGTAACGCGGTTGTGGATATGTATGCTAAATGTGGGTTGATGGATGATGCTCGTAAGGTTTTTGATCTTATGGAAGTTAAGGATGTTGTTTCTTGGAATGCAATGGTTACAGGGTACTCCCAAATAGGTAGATTTGATGATGCTCTTTGGTTTGTTTTGAGAAGAAGCAAGGAGAAAATATCGAATTGAATGTGGTAACATGGAGTGCTGTGATTGCTGGTTATGCTCAAAGAGGGCTTGGTCATGAGGCACTTGATGTTTTCAGGCAAATGATTGTTTCTGGTTCCAAACCTAATGTCGTCACCCTTGTTTCACTACTATCGGGTTGTGCGTGTGCGGGGGCATTGCTTCAAGGGAAAGAGATTCATTGTTATGCCATTAAAGAAATTCTAATATTATCAAGTAATGACCCTGGAGATGAACAAATGTGAACCATTCTCTGATCGACATGTGATGCTAATTGCAAGGCAGGTGATATTTGCTCGGAAATATTCGATTCTGTGTCCCATCAAATAGAAATGTAGTGACTTGGACAGCCATGATCGGTGGGTATTCTCAGCACGGTGAGGCTAATGATGCATTACAACTATTTTCATATATGCTTAATAGTAGCAATCCCACCAAGCCGAATGCTTTTACAATATCATGTGCTCTTATGGCCTGTGCTCGTCTTGCTGCTTTAAGAATCGATAGACAAATTCATGCTTATGTACTCCGCAACAGATATGAAAAATCTGACGTGTTGATAATTATCTCATTGACATGTATGTTAAATCTAGTGATGTTGATGCGGCCCGTCTTGTATTTAATAAAATAAACTAAAGAAATGTCGTCTCCTGGACGTCTCTATTGACGAGGTACGGGATGCACGATCGGGGTGCAGAGGCTCTAGAGGTTTTTAACAGGATGAGAAAGGCAGGTTTGCCAATTGACGGGGACATTTGATGTTGTGCTTCCTATGCTTGGTAGCCACTCTGATTATTTAACGAGGGATTGGGAGTAATTTTTGATACCATGCAACAGTAAATTTGGGATTGTTCCTGGGGTCGAACATTATGCTTGCATGGTTGACCTTTTGGGCCGTGCTGGCCAGTTGCAGAAAGCTATGAAGCTCATTGAGGAGATGCCAATGGAACCTAGCCCGGTAGTCTGGGTGGCCTTACTTGGTTCGTGTAGGGTTCATACGAATGTAGAGCTAGGGGAATATGCTTCCAGTAAGTTGTTAGAACTAGGGTGTGAGAATGATGGTACATATACACTTCTTTCCAATATATATGCCAATGCTAAGCGTTGGAAAGATGTAGATAGGGTTCGGTATTCATGAAAGATACCGGGATCAGGAAAAAGTGCGGTTGTAGTGGTTCAGGGTAAAACGGGCACTGCAACGTTTTATGTCGGGGATAAAACTCACCCACTTTCACAAGAGATATATAATCTTCTTGGTGATTTGATACATCAAATCAAAGCTCATGGTGTGATGTATCTGAATAGCGAGTTTTGCTCTCCATGATGTAGATGATGAGGAGAAAGGTGATCTTCTTGTTGAACATAGTGAGAAGTTGGCACTTGCATATGGCATTTTAACTACAGCTCCTGGTGTACCCATTAGGATCACGAAAAATTTGCGTGTTTGTGGTGACTGTCACATTGCCATCACCTATATATCTAAGATTATTGACCATGAGATAATCTTGAGGGATTCAAGCCGCTTCCATCATTTTAAAAATGGACTCTGCTCCTGCAAAGGTTATTGGTGAAGTAAATGCAAGTGTGCATATGACATATTGACTCGAAAACATGAGGTATGTGAAGCCAGTGTCCAAAATGCTAATGAAGAATGACATGAAGTGGTAAATGCAATTAGGGGCTTCCAGTGCTCCATGATTTTCATTGATCTAGCGCTTCTTGTAACGGTATATGTCCCTGAATTTCGTTTCTTGTCAAATTGGAACTTCTAACTACTCGAATTACCAAAAAGATAATCTAGTGAAGCGAAATCCTTCAAATGTATAGTAAATGACAAGAGGACGTTATTATAAAGTAGTTGTCTAGAGATGTTTGAATACTTGTACTCATCAAATTGTTATTATGAATTATTTTAAGCTTTTCTATGCTTCAAAAAGGATTTGATTCTCCAAATGGATGGGACAAAATCTTTGTAAAACATTTTCGATATTTGGTTAAAAACATCCCACTTGATCTAGTTAGACTGAGCAGTCTTTCCCAATGCCTTTCATCACATCAAATGTTAGACTATTTAGTCTTTACCGCATGCCAATAATGTAGTGGACTCAACGCAATGATGCCAGTATGCTAACCCACCATACAACTAAATTTAATCAGTTAAATTTATTTAAGGAGATCATATAAAGGAAGTGTAATGATTTAGGTTCTGATTCGAGTATTCAGAGGTCCATGACTGATTCATTACAGAGCTAATCCTTTTTGGTAAAAACCAAATGGAACCTGGATCGGACAGATTCCCTTGGCATGGCTTCATCATAAATACGGGTTACAACCATTAACTGAGCATATTATCCATGAATCCCATCCATGCTATACACATTATCCAGTTTGGTGGCCTTGTTTTCTTCTAAGGTGCGAGAGTTTCTTCATAATGGCTAAGGACATAGCTATTTTTAATTTTATTAATATCTGTAAATTGTATTGTATACAGCGCAGGATAGCAATCAATATTGCTTTCAACTGCTCAAATTTTCTTGCTAAAGTCGTAGGTTTGTTGTTTTTTGATCTATTTGGATACTCTATAAAAATATTTCAATTTATTTGCTGTTATAGGCTTCATTTGCATAGTTTCAGTTTACTATTTTCCTTTTTTATGTATAAATTCTGTTTTATTAGCATGAAATCTGCTTTTAACTTGAAAAATTATATGAAATATGTTCACTGCTTTTGCATATCTTAATGTTAGAGGTTTTCTTTGATCAGTTCCTAAACCTCTACTTGGATCCCTGGTTAAAGAGATTCTAAAAATCAAGGACAAGTGCTGTGATCAGTTTGTGCTACTGCATCGGTTGTAGACTTGTAGCCGTCACTATTTTGTTGCCACAAAGATGCGAGTTGGAGCCTTTAGTCATAAAAGTAGCTATCTTTGTTTTGTTGCCATATCAAACTGATGGTAACATTAAAGGCTTGTTACATTTTGTCAAGTATGGTGATCATTAATTATTTTTATGTATTTTGGTACTTTAGACTTGATTATTATGAAATTTAGGTGTAATTGACTGAATAAATATTTTTTATAAGAGTACAAACATAATATGATAGTTTTGTTTCTCTGCTGGATTTTGGTTTGTAAGGATGTAATCTTTCACAGGTATGGATATCTTACGGAAAATGTTGTACCCCCGCATTGCTTGAACATCATGTTGAAATGGGAATACTATTTATCTAGATTTGCTTTGGAGGTAGAGCTATGCTTCACCGGTGTCGATTTTAAGTTTGAAATCAGGGGTTTGATGAAAATTTGAGGATAACACTTTTTGATTTCGTTTCAGGGACACATTGGTTATTGAGAAAAGGTCAAAAGAAGGTTCACAGGTTTACAAATTATTGACAATTTTTTTACTTAATTGAAAGATGGCTGCATATGCCATAAGATCTATAATTTGAATTCAAGATTGCTCTTCTTATTACTCGGTTAGGTTAGGCTAGTCTAGTTGCATATTATGGTGTAACTCCTTCCATTCAAATTTATTGTCAGTTTCTCAGGAAGGGAAATATATATGGTAACAGTGATTGTCATTTGCATTTTGTTTACACAAGAAAGAATGAACATCAATTCGGAATTAAAGAAAATGCCATCCAGAACATGCGTACTCTTGGAATTGAGTAGTGTTTTTAACATGGAAATAGGAAGAAAAGTTATTTTGGGAATTATCTCTATTTGAGTTGACATGGCTCAAATTATCGACAACTTGAATTAGTTTGCCTAAGAAAATCTCTTCAAAGCTTCAGGTTCATAACAGGTTTCCCAACTATTATACGAATCTCAGCTGTTATTATTCTAAAAATGTTTTCTTAGCACTACTGAGCCATTTGGAATCAGGTTATTAAATTGACATCGCACTTGTTGTGACAGGAACCATAAGTTACTTCAGTCTGCCATGCACGTTTTTTTCCTTATAATCGTTTGAACATAAGATTCATAAATGGATTGCGATGTAATTAAAAATAATCAAATTTGTGAAGTAAAAACTAGAGGAGCATTAGTATTATCAAGAAAACATACAAATGAAATCATAATCATAAAGTAATAAGAGAAACATAAGATGTAAGATCTTAGTAGTAGCATATCTTCATCACGGCTCATCAATCCCAGAAGAGCTGCAGCTGCACAATTTGAGTGAGTCGATCCAACTGATTTAAACCCTAGTAGATGAGTTAAAATTTATAGTATCCTCAAACAATTGGTTAGCCTTTTCAAGTTTGCATTTGTATTGGTTTGTTTAACACCATCCCCCACCACTTGCACATGTGTAAATAGATCTTCATATACTTGTTTCCCACTCTTACTCTTCATTAATAAGTTGTGATAAGATAATCTGCATCCCTCACCACTTATTGACCAATCTGCATCCGTCTTGAAATAATAGAGAATGAGAGGTTATCAGCAGGAGTTTAGACTTATACATGATGTGTACGTGCTGATGAATTTGGATTTTAGGTTTCCTAGTTCCTACAACAAATCCTTCCTTATATACTAAAAAAAAGGCGGTTCGTTGCTTTTATCGGCTTCCCTTAGAGCCCAGTTTACATTGTTGGATAAATGAAACGCGGCAAACCAGATTTTTTACCCCATCAGTTAGTTAAAAGAATTACACATTTATATATATCAAAGAGATGATTTTTAACCTAATAAGTGGCTCGTCCTATTTATATTTAACATTAAATTCAATTGAAAATTCCCATAATTGCCCTTTTAGCTTTTCAATGATTATCCTCATTTTTGAGTTAATTACACTAATAGCCCAATTGATCTCACCCATCAATTAAATGATCTAATGGTTTATATTGGGTTATGTAAGTTTTGTACATAAAACTGGTTTTGCATTGAATACTACATTTTATATATATATATATATATATATATATATATATATATATATATATGTATAATGAGGTTCATGTAAGATAGTCTTTAAAATAAGAAGGGTAAGAAGCCAATAACATTTTGACACTTGGAATTATGAATTTAGTATTAATCAAAACTGTAAATGAATTAAAAAGGGTATTCTCGGTAATTAAATGTTCCCTTCATTTTCTCCATAATATTGAAAACCAAAAACTGTTTCTCATTCTTGAAACCACCGTTGGTTCTTTTTATTGTTTTTCATTGTCATTTAAAAAGTAGCCATACTATCTTGGCATCTTCATTTGGAAAAAATTCTGCCCTCCCTCTCACTTAAAACCGTAGAAACGTTGTCTCATCATCCCACGACAGCTAGATCGGAATCGGTGCCGCCGCTTAGCTATCGGAGTCGGAGTTGACGTCAATCATTTTTCTTTGAAAGGAACCCTTCAAGATGATAGTATTTATATATAAAATCTGGTTGTTGACACGACAAAAAAAAAACACATATCCATTTAGTCCACCGTACACTAATAAACCCAATGGAAATTGTGGCTCACTGTGTTATACCTTACATAGTTACATACATGATCATAGTGATAGAAACATTGTTTCTTTGGTTTCGCAGTTGATGGTACGAGACATAAACACGTAAATGTTCACTTGCATTATGCTCCCTCACCATTGCGTTTAACTCAACGCTTTCTGTTCCTCGAGTCCCTAACCTTAAAAGAATATTCGTCTGAAACTGTTTTACCACAAAAACCGTGTGTTAACATCACCCCATGGATTCAAGAAATATCCGTTTCGTTTAAGTGCTTGAAATCACCTCACATTCGTCATGTAGCTCGAGCTCTTGGCTAGAACCCAAGGTAGCGATTTAAAGGTTTCTAAGGGTTATAATGAGTAGAGGACGTTGTGTTTAAACGATACATATCTCATCGGAGAGGAGGGATGCGTGAAATGGTAACAAGAGGCATTGAAACGTTCTATTTTAGGTACTTTTATGATCGATTTAATGTTAAACATGTTGCACTTGATGTATTAGTAGTTCGTGTATATCAGAAGAAACAAGTTGTATCAATCGTAGATAACTTGTGGTGTATTGTCTTTAACTTTCCGTATATCGACGTATGAACCACATGCCAATAAAAATGAGGATAGCAATTTTATCTTTATGTGCTAAAAGAGTTTACACATAAACTGACACATGATATCAAATTAATAAATTAAAATATAATAAAAAAATCCGGTTTAAGGAAAGAATGAAAACCAGTGCGTGAATTTAGTGTTCAAACTAAGTTACAAAAACTTGCCATTATTTTCGAGATATTTACAGATATGCCATTTTCTTGTATTGAATTATTTACATGATTGTTGATACATCCAACGGCTCAGAATGCTTCCTATTCTTCCTACTTTAATACATTAACTTACGTTAACCAATATATATATAATGAGACTTTCAATGCAGAACTATTTTTTTACAGAACTTACAGAACCATTATTTGACCCATTTGATGAGTTTGATTAAAGGCTAAGATTAAAAGTCCCAAAAGTGCAATTAAACAAAAGATGATATACCTTTTTTCAATTAAACAAAATGGTAAAAGGGCAATTTAAGTACTTTGTAATTATCCAAAAAAGTTGCTAAAAACTAATATTTCTTACTTTAACTTTCCTGTAAACCTAATCCCACCCAAAAACCAACTGGTGCCTCTCTTCTCCGATTAGATCTATTATTCGGCCAAAACTAGATCTACATATGTCATGCCTCTGTTCGTCTTCGTAAATTGAAGATCCATAATTATTGACGGTTTTCATTTTCCTCAAAATTAAATCGCAGCCTCCGTATGCCTTGATCGGCATATAAAGGTTATGATTGTGTTTGGTTTGTTTGGATCTGTGTGTATTCGACCGACTGTTGTACACGAGACTGATTGTAACAAAAGGTTTTATTACACATTTATGTTTTGTGTCAAGTGCATAGTTAGAGTCAATGTGTGACACGTGAGGTGCACGGGTTTGGTTAAAATCCAGACACGTGAGGTGCACGTGTCCTTTCACACAAATACCCCTAACTGTTTTTCCCGCCTTAAATAGTAGTTACTAGCTCATTAGCAATTTAGTCTTGATTTTGTAATTCTCTTCTCTTTCATTCCAACTACTTGTAATCTTGTTAACATTCAGTTACAATAGATTAATAGAAATCATTCCTTCGTTCTTGATTCTCAATGCGATAGAACCTAGTTGATTTCTGGCAATTTCGAGTCAGATTCTAATTGTCCATCATAAAGACTGTTCTGGTACATATCAAGTGGTATTAGAGCTCCTTTCCTAGCAGCTCTTGTACGATTTCAATTAAAGTTGTTACGATTTCAACAATTCTGTTAGTTTTTCGGCGACCTTGTTATTTTTTTCGAGTGACTTTCCGATTAAGATTCAAAGTGTTACACTGCACTCTAATCCCTGGTATACTATTCATCAGAAATAAGACCAAGTGCCAAATATCCATCACGAGAACAACGCATAAGTGCTTAAATCCTCTGTTTTTGGTTAAGTGATCAGTTTTTGGTTGATTTGGTTTGGCCAAGAACGGTTATAGTTGATTAGTTGTTACTCAATTGAAGGGAAGGGAGTGATAACTGATTACAACAACTTCATAAATTAAGAAATAGTATACTATGAAATTTGGCGTAAATCAGTTTCCGAAATGCACCACAACTAGACTTACTGCAACTAGTAACAATGATGATGGTGTTAATGAAAGACTAAGGTCTGTGGAAGAGACTTTGGCTACTATAACACAGACTATGCAAGAGATGATTGTTATGAATAAGGGAATTAATGGCAATGGTAGGAATCAAAACCAACATCAGTTTTCTGGAGATGATGTGAAGGGTTGGCTTTTCAGATGTGAACAATTTTTCTCCATTGATGAGATCCCTGACAGTCAGAAGGTAAAACTCATTTATGTGCACTTGTTTGATAATGGTTTATTGTGGCATAAACAATTCATTAGACTAAATGGGGAAAATGTGAGTCAGAATGTGTATAAGTTTGGTATACTTCAAAGATTTAGTACTGTGTATGATGATCCTGTAAGTGAAATCAGGAAAGTGAAGTATCAAACCAATGCTAAAGAATACAAAGATGCTTTTGATACACTGTTGAGTAGGGTAGACCATCAGTAAGAACAAGCAAGTTTTAGTTTATTATCTTGGTTGGTTACCAGCAGGGATTGAGATAGGGGTAAGGACATTGAGACCCAAAACATTGGCTGATGCTTACAGCTTAACAAATTTATAAGAAGCTACCCTAGAAGCTGTTAGGAAAAAGAATAACTAGTTTATGATATTCTTCTTGTGGGGTAGGTTTGAAGTGGAATGTGGTCCAAGGATAATTCAAAACCACCTTTGTTGGGTTTGCCTACACCAAACACCAATTGGAAGTCTAAGCCAAACAACCCTGTAAATACACCAGTCAGAAAACAACTCATACAAAAGGAGTATCAAGAGAAGAGGGCTCAAAACTTTGTTTTTTATTATGATAACCAGAAATACACCCCAGGGCATAAATGTAGTGGGCAGTTATACTCCTTGGTTGTGTTAGCATATGAGGAGGATGAGTATTTTAAGGTAGAAGAAGGTGATGAAGTCATGCCTGCTCAGGAGGAATTACCTTAAATCTCCCTCAATGCTCTAAATAGATCAAACACTTTTCAAACTATGAGAGTGACTGTAAAAGTGGGAAAACATGAATTACATATCTTGGTTGACTGTGGATCCACTCATAATTTCTTGGATGATAGTGTAGCTAAGAGGATTGGTTGTCCCTTAAAAGATACTTGTCCTTTAGCTGTGACTGTAGGAGGAGGAAAATAGTTGATAAGTACTAAAGAGTGTAAGGATTTTGTATGGCAGTTGCAAGGTGAAACTTTTAAGGCTGACATGATGATCTTGCCATTGGGAGGCTGTGAAATGGTTTTAAGCATACAATGGTAAGCTACCTTGGGTGATATTAAATGCAATTTCAGTCAATTAAAGATGGAATTTGTATATAATAGAAGGAGAATGGTTCTGAGGGGAGCTTCTAAAACTACATTAAATTGGATGGAGGGTAAACATCAGGAAAAGGAAGTGGAAAGAGTCCCACATGCTGAAATTCTAATGTTAAATGTTTTCCTAAACAATGGCATACAATTGATGAGTGTGTCAAGTGAACCTCAATATGTGCCTAAAGAGTTGCAGAAGGTAGTGGATTAATATGATGATGTATTTGCAGTCCTAAGGGAATTACCACCACATAGATCTTATGATCACAGAATTCCATTATTGGAAGGCATACAACCAGTGAATATCAGACCCTACAGGCACCCACCCATACAGAATGATGCCATTAAGGCAATGGTGAGGGAGTTATTAGAAGCAGGGGTCATTAAGCCTAGTAACAGTCCATTTGCTTCTCCTATATTGATGGTAAAGAAGAAAGACAATACTTGGAGAATGTGTGTTGATTATAGACAGCTTAACAAGAACACAGTCAAAGATAAATTCCCTATTCCCATTATTGAAGAGTTAATTGATGAACTACATGGGGCTACTATTTTCTCTAAGTTGGACTTGAGGTCTAGCTATCATCAAATTAGAATGTGTGAGGAGGACATAGCTAAGACAGCTTTCAAGACTCATGAAATGCATTATGAGTTTCTATTTATGCCTTTTGGCTTAACTAATGCACCTCCCACCTTTCAAGCATTAATGAATAAAGTCTTTAAAGCCTTCCTAAGGAAGTTTACCTTGGTATTCTTTGATGACATCCTAGTGTACAGTCAGACAATGGAAGAACATGTGACTCATTTACAAATGGTATTGGAGATAATGAGGAGACATAAGTTGTATGCTAAGTTGTCTAAATGTGTGTTTGGAACAACACATGTAGAGTATTTAGGCCATGCCATTTCAAAGGAATGAGTGTCTACTTAGCCTAATAAGGTCGAGGCTATGCAAGACTGGCCTATACTAACTACTCTTAAGCAACTCAAAAGCTTCTTGGGCTTAACTGGGTACTATAGAAGATTTATCAAAGGATTTGCTAGCTTGAGCAGACCATTGACTCAGTTGCTGAAAAAGAATACCTTCAAATGGACCTCAGAAGCCCAACTATCTTTTGAAGCATTGAAGAGAGCCATGATGGAAGCACCAATATTGGGGTTGCCTGATTTTAGTGAGCCTTTTGTGATTAAGACATATGCCTCCGGGGTGGGATTAGGTGCAGTACTACAACAAAAAGGCCATCCAATTGAATACTTAAGTAAGACTTTCTCTCCCAAGCACCAATTTCTATCTACTTATGAAAAAGAGTTTTTAGTTGTTCTAATGGCATTGGAAAGGTAGAGAGGCTATTTGTTACATAGACACTTTATTATCTGTAACGCCAATCAAATACACATCATCACACACGAAAATAAAAGAAATTCTAGAGAGAGAAAGAGGTTTTAGAGAGAGAAAGAGGAAGAGAAAAAAAATGAAAGATTACATAAAGAAGAATAAGTAACCAACACCCTCCTAACAAGCTAGGAGGGTGGTATTTATAGTTCCAAACAAGGCCGGCCACCATGGGCTTTAACATGTGACTTATTGGGCCGTGGACTTCACGAATGGGCTACAAGCCCGTAACTTAGGCCCAATTAGCTTAATATAATTCCCGTAAACTACGTTTTCCTATACACGGCTCGAGAATATTTAATGACCATCACTTTACTAAAAACGAGGCTAACAATCTCCCCCTAAGGGGTGGTCATTGCACTTAGGGCTTTACTTCTTGTGACGTCTTGAATCTTGGAGCCTTGTATGCTTGGGAATTCTTTTGAAGTTCCTTTTGCATGCTTGTGATCTTGGATCTTGATCTTTGACTTGATATCTTTTAACTTTAAACTTGATATCTTGATCTTTAGCCTTGAGATAATCTTAGATACTTCTTGACTAGAATACTTCTTACCAACATACTCATCCTTTGACATCACTTGAAGGCTGGCAATCTTTCTCATCATAGACATTATGAATTGATCTATTTGAAATCATATACTTGACGTTCCTTGAGGAAGTTCTTGTTTATTAGAGCTTGCGGAAGTGTATCTTTGGAATTCAAAACTGTCTTCAAGTTTTGTTTAATGCCGTTGAATGTATCCTTGAACTTTGAGAATGAGTATGGATGCCTTAACTGTGACTCGGATAGAATATGGTGGAAACGCCATCGACTTGTCCTGCATGTTTAAGTTAGTAATAAACAACGACATTGGAATGAATATTCTTTTTAATATTCGTCGAAATTGATTGCAAAAAAACCACAGATTCCACTTAATCAGTATAAATAAATGTATGTGATTTAGTAGAATTCAAAGAATCTCCCTTGAAAGGAGTTTCGCAGCATTCCCAACCCCCGACAATGGCGGAAACACAGGCGGCGACGAAGGATGGAACGACATACCACATATACAATAATAGAAATCTAAATACATAACAGAAAGCGTCACAACGTCCTCCGACAACAAGTATGAAAACTTGTGTCAAAATAGTCAATGAACACAACACATAGTTTAAATTTATTACAAGCCAACACCCGACATAGGGGTAAGATAAGTCTAGAATAATCTACGATCATCAACATAAAAACAAGTCTCGAATGCAAATCCTTCAACAGTGATCCCTCACGGGATAACTTAGGTCTCTAAGACATTCTATCTTTAACTTACTGAGCAATTGCATCACCTGAAAATGATACTCGAAAAGGTCAACATAGTGTTGAGCCTCGTAGAGTTTTAGAGGTAAGACCCAGTGTGCAGTGTCAGAATTTAAGTAGTAGGATAATTGTTCAATATGAAAACAGTAGCATGCAATATATATAGAAATTCCTAACATAGAATCACATGATATCATAGTATTCAACCCAATGCACAATCCATTAGTGGTATCCACGCGCCTATTGTCCTCAACCATCGCCTACAAGCTTAGCTAACCTAGTCGTCAAAGTTGGTCCTAGCATAAGGTTCACATAGAACTCCATGACAAATTGGATTTGTTTCATAGAACTTGTTCCAATATTCCTTATGAAATTACATAGCCATTCAAGGCACATGCATTGTCCAAAAGAAATACAAGTTTTGCACAGATGAAAATCATTGAAAAAGCATTTAAGCTATTTTCCCCCAAAGGAAAGTGTATAAACAGTGGGTGCTACATGAAACTCACCTACCAAGATAACAAGTAAGCAGAGAATATGATAGTCATACAACGAGGTACAACTTCTTCTAGACACGTCCTAGCAATTTGACCGATTTAGAATTATATTTGAAATAGATATTGAATTTGATGCATAGGAGTTTTGAAATTGTTTCTGTATTACTGATTTTAATGGCATTGGTTGCGTAGTGGTTTGCTGATTTAGACACAAGAAGATCATAACAAGTAAGTACATTATATACAATACACTAACATTTTAAGAAAATAGATAAGAAAACAACAATGCTCAGATAATAGATATTTATGAGTATTCTCCGGTAATTCATCCGGTAACCTTGAGTTTTCTAGTTTGAATTGTACGAATTATAAGAAATAACATGTTTTAGTTATGTCAAATCATCATTAGAAGTTTTATAATTTATAAAATTTATAAACTATATTTTTCGTCTTTTAGTCGATTTGTTAAAATAATAATATTTTCTTATTTCGTCTTTTTGTCGGGTTTTTAAGAAAGTAGAAATTTCATAAAATATTCTAAGTATAATATTTTTATAAAACTTTGGCATGACCCGTTCGTTTATAAAACATTTTCCAAGGTTTTAAACCTCATTTTCCAAACTTTTCTCTAAACAATACAATCTCGACAAAATGACCAAAATTCACATTTTGCGACAATTATTAAAAAAACACATTACCCAACGGCTATCCAACATATATATAAGTATGTTTTACTTTAAAATGTTCATTTTAAACATGTAAATAACTAGTTTTTCATATATTGGGCCTTAAGGCCCAATAGTAGTCCAATATGTCGTTACTAGTTATAAAGCTCGATTTAGACCCAATACTAAAGCCTATTTACAAATACAATTTAGATGAATAAGTCACAACACAAGTCAAGGCTCACGAACCAAGACCAAGCCATGTGTGGAAACTAGAAGGGGGTTGAATAGTTTACATGTTCGTTTTATGTTTTAAAAAAATTGCTTTCAAAATACTTAGATTCAAGTTGTATGTTCAACCAATCAACAATATGAACCAACAATGTAAATATCTAAACTAATACTAAATAACAATCACAACAATATAAAGAGATGAGAGAAGGAACAATCAAACCAAGACACCAAGATTTATAGTGGTTCGGCTACGAAGCTCTTCTTTGCCCTACTCCACTCCCCGAGTATCCTACTCGAGATTTTACTATGTCAACAAGCTCCCTTCAGGCGGAGAAAACCGTTTACACGTCGCTTACGTTATTTTCCGACACTAAGCTAAATGTCGAGTCCTAATCTTAGCTAGAACCAATCTACCACTTCACAAACACTATACACTCACAAGATCTACACTATCGGATTTACACACAATCCGAATCACACAATTACACAAGATAATTACAATAGAGATTTGATACTTAGAAGAAGAGAGGAGAGATCACTAAATAACAATTCGTTTCTTGGCGAATACGAATGTTCTTCTCTTGCACTTGATAGAGAGGAGAGATGAGAAGAAGAGATTAGATCACTTGAAACAAGATCAAAGGATGTTAGTGATCAAGAGATTTAGAGAGAGAAAGAAGGTTTTTAGAGAGAGAAAGTTATCTGAAAAATTCGTGTAAAGAGGTGTGTTTTTCTACTAGGAATGGAGTAGTATTTATAGGCAGGAAAACCCAACGGTCACTGCAGGCGGTCCCGGCGGTCCCAGATATATCTGGGGGCCGCCAGACCTATAAGGGGGCCGCCCAGTAGACTACGCTCCTGTTTTTGTCTTTTTGTGGGGAATGTTGTATCTGTTATGGAACCTTTCATTTTTTGGGTTTGAAAATACTTTTGTAAAAATGTGATGGTTAAGAGAAAAATATTTTCTTGATCACTAATCATGCTTAATGATTTGTTTGTCCAAGGGGTTTCATAAGAATGTCGGCGATGTTGTTGACAGACGGCACTTTTTCGATTGAGATATGTCCTTTTTGGACATTATCACGAAGAAAGTGGTGACGTATTTTGATGTGTTTAGTACGAGAATGTTGCTTGTAAACGTTTGTTTTTATCGTAAACATTTTTACATTTTGTTATTATCAAAAACATCTAAGAGGTCAGAAAATTTAAATAACATTTTTTGACATTATTTGTTCATTAATATCTCTCCGTTTTAAGTGATAAACAATAATTTATAACTTCTTTTGTATAAAATTAAAGGTTTCAAATTATTAATGAGTTTTTATTCCATTTCTCCCCCTTTTTGTCAAATTCAAAAAGAATGATCGTCGAATTGTTGTAGAAAGAAAGAAGTAGACTGATATCAAGACTTCTCCCTTGATGTATGCTCCCCCTCGTTTGGGGCACCAAGGGATCAATCTTACAAAAATTTTTTTGCTACAAAACAAAGTTAGAGGTACAAATGCAAGACAATATATTCTCAACTAGTAGCACTCATAGCATTTCATGCAAGTTAAGCCATAAAGTGGCTTCATTCATTACTTAATAAGCTCATAACATGAAGGCATCATGATTTCAATTGAAGTAAAAAACATATAAGACGAATTCAATACTATAATTTGTATAATCATTTACAAGATTTAAGTAGTAAGCATAGAATAATGACATATTGAGGCATTTGAGCTACATAGTGGATCTTGAATTATAGAAGATGTCTATTATCAAAAAGATGGATGGTGGATTATTTAGGTAGATTAATCATATGAGAATGATTAATTAAAGAGGGAAAAAGATGAGGTTGGTGACACATGGTTTGGAGGGGTACGAGTTTGAGGTATGAGACGGGTGAGAAGAAAGTGAATGAAGTTGATTTCATTTCTCAAGGAGTGGAATTGGTGTCTAGAATACTTGCAACAATGACAAAAACTTAAGTGAAATTCAACTTGAGCATGAGAAGGAGGATGAATTGGTTGCGGTGGTGGTGAAGGTGGTACATGAATGTAGGCATTGGTTGGGTTAGTGTGTGAATCAAGGATGGTGGAGATGTTGTAAAGTTGGTTAATCATTTGATCTCTTAGTGGATTGTATGATGGTAGTGAAGGAGATTAAAAATGGACTTTTGGAGGAAGTGGAAGTGAGTCTTTCTAGGGAGAAGGTGATGATTTTAGAGTGGATGTCTTGCGTTTCCACACTTGTCTTACTGACATTCTTGGTTTTCTAGAAAAGTTTGGATGGTGGTTTGAGCAAGACATTGGTGGTGAGAACGAGGATGATAATTATAAGAAGTTAGTGATGGTGAATGAAGGAGGAAGGACGAGTTAAATAATGGAAGTATGAATAAAGAGTGGCAAAGCATGGTGTGAGTGACAAAAAGATGCAAAGAGTGGTTTGGCTAATAAGGGAAATGCTAACATGAGGCTATGTATAGGAAGGTCAAAGATACAGATAAAACGGCAAACTTATAAAAAAATTCGTCCCCCCTGTTGGCGCGGTTCACCATATTGTTGGGCGGTTGGTCCCCAGATATATTCGGGGGCCGTGATGTTTGTAGGGGGCCGTTTTTTTTTGGAAAGAACATATTTTTTTCCAATTTTTCCCTTTATTTTGTCTAGTGATTTTAGCATCTTCCAAATTTAAGAATCAATCAATTTAAGTAAGAATAAGGGGTCCTATTATAACCAACCTCGTGTTTAGTTCTATTGTATGAATTATGTAATTACAAATTTTTTTTTTTGGTTTTACGCGTTTGCTCTTAAACCGTAAACGATGACAATTAGGTTTTCTCGGAAACCCTAAAAATTTATGTACGCTTCAACAAATTCCTACGTTTATATACAATGATCAAAGTTTATAAAACTTTATGCATATGTATATATTTATACACGTCTAATATGATTATACAAGATAACAAATACTTTACAAAATACCAAGACATTACAAGTATACCCTTTTAAATAAAAACTAAACATTACATTTTTATATAAAACTTTACTTACACTTTTCTTTTATAAAAGTACAAGTAAACATATAAAAGAAAAGGAAAATAAGCTAGGAACATCATCCCTTGAAATCATGGGATGATTCCTACTTAAGGGAACCATTAAACATAACCATTAAGGTCCTTGTTTCCCTCCCCCTTGGTCCCCTTGTCCCCTTGAAAACCCACGGCACACAACCCCCCTCCCCTTTGAATTTCTAGTCAAACTTTGCAAGTAAAATATCTAGTCTCTCTTCCTATAAATACATGCCTTCATATGTGAAGTTTCATACACTCTTTTACTTAGAAAAATTATTTTCTTTCCTCCCTTTCTCTCTATAAACCCACGGCTCAATAATCATACCTAAACAAACCATACAAAATTTTTCTACAATCCATACAAGCCTATACACATCAATCCTAAGACACACTAAGGTGTTTACAAGCATTGGTTCTTCATTTGCAAGGATTTAAGAAGAAAAGGGAAGATTAGGGTTTCAAACCTAATCTAGGGTTTATAAGCTTGTAAGCTTTGGTTTTGAGTCTAAACACGGGTTTAGCACTTATTTCTCATCTCATACATCATCCCTAAGGTCTTCCTAATTCCTTTATACTTTTTATTATCATTATTTTATGTGTAATATGTTATTTATGGCTAAATCACCACTTAGGACTTTTTAATATGTAAAATGAGTTATCACTTATGTTTATGAATTTATGCACTTTTTCTTATGTCATATGGTCATATATATCATGGAAAAATGAATGTAAAAGTATGTTAACATATGGTTTAAGTATAAACATGTTTAAGTATAAATTAGGGTTTATAAAGTTAATAAAACAAGCTTTTTATAAATGAATACATTTGGATAATACAAGGGCTGTTTTAGTTCGAATTTCATACAGTGGGTTTG
The DNA here is from genome assembly GCA_026074375.1 of Tanacetum coccineum. Taxonomy (NCBI): domain Eukaryota; kingdom Viridiplantae; phylum Streptophyta; class Magnoliopsida; order Asterales; family Asteraceae; genus Tanacetum; species Tanacetum coccineum. The sequence goes on from BQNB010015072.1 coordinate 52,535, forward strand.
ACCTCATATAAAAATAATACGCCTCATGACGATTCCAAAATGATAAGAAACTCGAAAAACCGATTTATAACGAAAAAGATACGTTAGTTACGAGTTTACGACGAGAAATACTTTTATAAAACTATTTTTATAAAAATCACTATTCATTACAGAAACTTATGTTTTTAAAACATCTAATATATGATATAACTTTTAATTACGAGATCGTACTCGAAAGAATCGCTAAAAACGGACCTATAACGAATAAACTACGACATTTACGATAATTAAAGTTTATAAAAGTAATTTTATAAACTATGAACAGTAAAAGTACTATTCATCAGTGGACCCAACTTTATAAAATATGATACATCTTTTAATAACGAAGACGCACTCGAAGGAATCACTAAAATCGGGATTAAAACGGATAAGTTATTACGATTACAAGTTTACGCTAATTAAAACCCTAAAACGAGTAAGGAGCTGTTGTGAACAGTAAAAACACTATTCATCGCAGAATATCAAAAACTTGAAAATGTAATATCTTGATCACTCGTCTTACTACGAAGACGTGGGCGTAAGAAACGCGAGCAACGGACTTAAAACGACAAAACTAGGTCATTTTTACAAAAAGTATATTTATAAACGTTTTCACTTTATAAATATTATTTTACCAAAACGATTAGTCGGTGATTATGCTATATAGAATATTACGTGGTTATCAAAGTGCTATAATACTAGGGAGTTTCATAATGAGGCCTCTTCGGATGGCGTATCGACGAGTTGTTGGATTTACGATTTAAAGTGTCCTAACTCCTCGTACGTCATGTCATGACCTCTTAAATTATGATAGCCCGAACGATAGTACGATGTAACAACTATAGGATTATATAATGTTATTAATTAAAGTACTCGGTACTTATACGACCTATATTGAATTAGGTTGCATTCGGGAATAATCGTGAAGCATTCCCACACTTGATATAAATTATCAGATCACTCACTTGAGGTGAGTTCATAGCCCCACACTTTTTACAGTTTTACTGATTTACTATTATTTGGGGTGGAAACATGCTTTGTTTTACAAATTGGACGCAAGTGGATATTTTGCATTGATTACATGTTTGCCTAAGTAGCGATAACCCAAGTTAAGCCCATTATCATGAACTGTCAATTGCATAGATGTAGTTGGGAATTACATTATGTGAGCGCGAATGTTATTTAATAGATCTATTTGGGAAACGACCTCCCCGTTCGGGTGACTAGCTATCACCGGGAACGAACGTTATAGCATGTCGAATCAGGGATGTTTCGGGTTAGAACATCGGATCGGGCTGAGTAGCAATATTTTGCGAACAAGACTGTCGAGCTTCAGTGTCATGAGCTTAGTGTAAATGTAATCTGGTTTTGTGATTGTTTGCATATGTTGTAACATCACGGGAAAGTCTTGCGGTCCTGCATAATTTAAATACATAAACCTATGAATTCACCAACATTTTTGTTGACGTTTTAAGCAATGTTTTCAGGAGGTCAATAGGCACGAGGTGCCAAGGATGCATTGGGTTACGTTTTGGATTGCACGCTTAAAGACTTATATATCATATTTTGGGAAATCTATGTCATCTTTTGTAATATTAAACAAGGAACAAGTGAAGCTATAAGCTTTTGTAATATGTCTTTTAATTAAATCCAATGTATCAATTTAAACGACTTTTTGTGTCGTTCTTATATATATCTTGTGTTATTGATCTATGAAGTAACACGCCCCGGACCCTTATTCCGCTGCGACCCAATTTGGGGGTGTTACTGGCGGAATATTGTAGGGAGTAGCTCTTCTTAGTGAGCGTCGATCTTAGTGAATATCGATGGAGCAAAGTTGTAATACGGTTTATACTCCACCATAAGAATTATACTAGAGTAATAGTATCGTGTCGTGGATTCACAACTGGACGTACAGATGGTATAAACCCCCTTCCCAAACCAATATATATCATGGTGTCTCTCTCTCTCTCTCTCTTAATCTACTTATTGTTCTTATAGCTAAGTAGATCACTACACCATTTGGTTCTTTTGAGACTTGAAGTCTTATAAACTTTAAAGAAGTCAAGAAGACCGTATTTAACCCCCCCCCCTCTTGGTTCTATAGAGTTCATTTATAGTTGGTGGAGTATGTCAGACTTTAGTAAATACAGTGAAATACAAAAGGACAAGGTAACAACAAATGTGTAGGGACGAAATGTGCAATGGAAGTATTTTTCTAGTAGGGTAACTTTTAAAGTTAAACACATCTCACTCACCACATACCCAAGTCAAACATTTATTCTAACACACATATGAAACTAACACCGTTGGTCCCTATCCTGAAAAACATAGTGGCATTAAGCCATTTCCAAAAACACCTTAAACTGCTATGGATAGCTTGAGTTGTAGTAGTCAAACTGGTATTCTATTGGACACCAACCAAATTGACTTGTAAAAGTCAAACTTATCAAAACCTATAACTTCAACATTCAAAACTATACAATGTTGAATAAGCTTTCACCATATTACTTCAACTTTCTATGTAAGCTTACAAGCAAGTTATGGAAGTTCATAAGTAGTTTTTGACAGTCAATTAACTTTACTAAAGTGGATAAAAGATTCATACTTAAATATTAGTTGTTTAGATATCAATTGTTTGATCAACTACAATTGAAGGTTTGATCAAACAACACAAAAGGTTAAACATTCATTGTTTTGTTAATTACTTCATCAAATTTACTTAAACATAAACAAAGCTGTTACATTTACACTTTTTCTTTCTTAACTTGATCTGCAACTTTTCTTCCTATCCCAAGCTTCCTTTTTCCATTACTGTCCTGATCTGCAACTATTCCATATATGGGTTTCCTTATTCCAAAGGTCTTATTACCAATACAAGCTCAGGTATGAGCTGATGCAAGACCTAGTATGCAATTCCTTATTGGAGTAAGGCTTTTTGCAGGAATTGGTTGACTTGGAACCTTTGAGGTTACAAATTTCTGACTTGGAACCTTTTGTGGATTTACATCATGATTTGTGATTGAATAGTTTTACCTTTATTCCTCAACATCTCCTTTTTTAGTCTGGTAGACACATTTTCTAGATTATTTATCCTTTTTTCAAGGTTTTCAAACGTGGCATTCATATCCACGTTGTCGTTATCATCTATCAATATAAAAAAATGAAATAAATAAGAGAATTGCAGGGAAACCCTCTCAAAACAATAATGCATAAAAAAGGCATTCAAACATGGATTGAAACTATTAAACCATAAGCATACCAAGAATCGACCCTACAAGAGAGTTGCTTTCACTACCACCAGTTTTATCCATTTGAAAAGAATAACGATAATGCAGTATAATCTAGCAATTAGATTTGTTTGTGTGTGTTAGACGAAGATACGATGTGTTTTTTTGTGTTAGTGTTTTATGTAAAGAACAATTAAACTTGCGCCCAATTAAAAGTTGTTGCCTTTAATTTTTGTCTTAGTTTATTGCCCCATTGGTTCTTGAATGTCGACGTTTAATTTAAAAATAGGTCCCTAACTTCTAGTTCCCTATGGTAAATTTCTCGCCTATTGTACACATTAAATGCGATACTTGATTAGATTTTGTATCGAGCCGTGTGAGAAACTATCACATGCATTTCATCTAATGATTATACATTTGCCTTTGGATTGTTAATTACATTAAGTTTCCCTTGTTGATATTTAAGGGGTCATACCCTCTATCATTTGCATACCCAAAAACAGTTTCAACCCAAAAACACCTTCAACCCAAAAACACATTCAACACAAACTAAAAGATGGCTAACTTCCCAAGTCTAGAAGAACTCATCATCGATGCTAATTCTAAGGTGTTGTTTAATGGGATGTTGGTGAATTTTGAAAGGGAAAACACAAATGATCTTGCATTTGCAACCAGTCTCCACAACTTATAGGTTGAGTTGATTGATTGTACAAATGAAAGGAAACTGTTTATAATTGAACTTGAATGTTTACGGCCATTAGTGATGTCGTATAAGGTTCTTGAATTTCTACACAAGGTTCAAAACCATGATGTCATTAAGTTGTTGTAGCTTAGGAAGATGATTATTGAAACTCATCAACAGGTGTCACGAAAGATTGATTTGACTGAGGCTATCAGGACTTCATGATTATCTTGTTTATGTGTTGGTTGTAGAACCGTAGAGGGGGTGAATACGGTCTTCTCGACTTCTTCGAAGTTTATGATACTTCAAGTTTCAAAGGAATTGAGAGGTTTAGTAATCTACTTGGTGATAAAGAACAATAAGTAGATAGATAGAGAGAGAGAGAGACCATGATATATACTAGTTCGGGATGGGGGTTTATACCATCCATTCGTCCAATTACGAATCCACAATACCTATAATATTACTCTAGAATAATCCTTATGCTGGACTGTAAACCGTATACAACTTCACTCCACTGATATGTACAAAGATCCGCGCTCACAAAGAAGAGCTACTCCCTTCGGTATTCCGCCCTCAGAAACCACCCATAAGAACCCATGATTCAACTTACTCCTAAGACCACTAAGATCACTAGGACCACTAATAACTTCCCCGTGAAGGTATACCAAAACACCAACTAGATCACCTAATGATCTAGGCTTGATCACTAAGATACAAGACTTCCTTTACAACGAAATTGAATAGAAAACTTGATTTAAGAATCAATCCCTAACCTAGCTTAAAGACTCGATTCTAATAGAATGAGTATAAGAAAGAAGACCCTCGACTACTAACACACAAATGTGGATTAAGTACTTGTGTGTCTTTCTTGCGGAGATGTGTTCTTCAATAGAATGATAGATGAGAATATTAATAACACAAGAGGTGTTAGACTTAGAGGATATGAGAAAAGAAAAAGAGAAAAAGAAAGAATGGTAGTAGGTGAGGAATACAATAACCGAGAGGGGGTATTTATAGGATAAAATTTAGAAGTGGCATTTTTTGACAGCGAGTGGCACGCTGTCCCATGCATTAGCATGCCATCAGCACGCAAGAATCCCGTTTTGGGTTTTTGGCATTTTAACTACCCATTCTTGCTAAACCTCCAATTGTACTTCATGCTTTGACATTTCCATCATTCTTACACTCAAGGTCACCCAACTTAAATATCCAATTGAAAAAAACCGTTTATGAAGTAGTCTAGAAGAAGATTTAGGGATGTTTGTCCAATATCAAAGAGATAGAGAAGAACTATTGGAAAAAGGGTGTGTTTGGGTATTCGTGACATGTATATGGTTTAGTCGAAAACTAACCATGGTTGGGTTGATGAGATGGTATGGTTAAGAGAGAAAGGAATACGCCAATGAATATTCTAAACTTGGTGAAGATGTGTAGATGTTATGAGAGAGAGAATTTGGATTTTAAATTCAAATATCAACATGTGGGATATATGTTAGAAATGAGTTATCATGATGTGATGGTGTGATGTGATAGAAGGGAGCCTCTCTTTCAAATTCAAATTTAAATTGTTAGGATAAGGTTGTGAGTTGGGAGTGAGTTAGAGTGATTTGGATTGGATGGGATGTTTGATATGATAGAAGGGAGCCTATGGCTTGTGATTAAAATTTTAAATTCAAATTTGAAATGTTGGGATAAGGTAATGATGTGGCAAGGTGTGAAAGAGAAGCTTGGTGAGCTGTGTGAGTGTATGTGTGCTTTGAATTTCAAACTCAAGAGAGTGTATGAGTGAAGAGTGTGAAGGAAGCTTTGAGTGTGTGTATATGTGTGTGTTATTTAAAATTTAAATGAATATGTGCGTGTGAGTGTAGAGGTGAGAAAAATAATGAATAGAAGATATGTAGATGAGAATGTTAGGATGTGATGCTTAGGAGCCTATGTTGGAATGTTAGGGGACAAAAGGTACTACAAGTACAAGGAAGGTACATTGTGTAAGGGAATGTGAATTGTCTCATATGGGTATGTTTTAGGGAAGGTTTAAGTAAGGAAGGTTTAAGGTTTGTTGTTAGGAAGAGAAGTGAAAAGAAAATAAGGGTGATAATCAAAGGATTGATTGGGTAGATAATCACATTGCCATAAGAGTGAAAAGAGATGGGCAATGATGATTATGGAATGGTTTAGGGAAGGAATGTTTAGAGTGTGTGGAAGGTGTGAATAATCATTTGTTGGATAGAAGATATTATAACAAATGATTAGGAGTGTGTAAGTGAGAAGTGAGGTAAAGGTAATATATGAGGAACACTTGTGGGAGTTTGTAAAATATTTATATAGAAAAAGTAAGAAGGATCAAAGTAAAATTAACCTTCAATTAACTCAAACTCAATTGGTCATTTAGACTTTAATCCATGATTATCAACAATGAATTTAATCACTAATCATCTTGATGCAAATAAGTTAAGTGCTTTGCTTCTCAAGTAAAGCATCTCCCATAACAGGAAAGGATGCGTTTACGCAAAGTGGCATTTCACTTAGTTTGACCAATAAGGGAGTAAAACCCGTTACATAATTAGGAACAACATAAATCCAAATTAAGGTCAAATGAATACTTTCATTTGATGGTATGTTGAAAGTATATTCATACTAGGTTTAGAAAGAAGTTTCAGCCTTGGTTAGAGGCGTTTGATAAAATAGATGAGTTGGTGTATTCTTGAAAAATGGAAGGATTTATTTTTTATCCTCTCTAAGTCTAAACCTCATTACGAGTGTTCTCAAATGCTCAAGTATCATGTACATACCTTTATTGAAGTTTTCACATGTGTTGGGTAAGAGGAAAGCCGACAATGCCAAGTCCGTAAAAATAGGACAACCATTGGTGCGCTATCTCACGCATCAGCATGCCATCAATTCGCCAGGCTTAGGTGTTGATTCCTTGCTCATGTTATACATCTTCTTTTTCCCTTTCTGTGGCCTTTTGAATCAACTAAATTAGAGTTCGGATGAAGGAGTTATGGCCACAATACTAAAGCATCATCCGTGGTTATCATATAAACTTGATTTCTTCTTTTGGCTTTGTTTCTTCATTTGATTTTCTTCTAACACACATATAAGGCGTGTTCCTGTCTTTCAAGCTTTCGATAATGATTTTAAGTGTCTCATAATATATATTTTCATCATTAGATTACAAGGGAGGTCTTAGTCATCATTTTGCACCAATAATCTCCCCCTTTTTGATGATGACAAATATATATTCGAAAGCAAATGAAATTACTACGAAGCATGAAATAAGAGCACCCTTTGAAGGGGCTTGTGTGGTAAGCTTTATTTTCTTGACTTCAATATAGTCTTTGACGTTGTTGTCGTAAGTAATTTTGGTGAAGCTTTGCCTTAACATCTTCACTTAAGCTCTTTGCTTTCTTCTCCCCCTTTTGTTAAAGCAAAAAGGCGGGGTCTTTAGTAATGGATTAGACACCGATTGTATCGAGTACCAATTGTAGTAATAAATATGAAATCTTCCAACGGCTCCCCCTAGATCATTGCTCCCCCTTGTTTAAAGGCGAGGATCCATGGGTCAAGAGCATCACTTTTGAGGTCTGCTTGGCTACAAAAGGAACAATAAACAACGCAATCACATGCATAAGTCTAACATGGTTTAGTTTACTATTTAGAGATTTGAATACATGGGTTAGTCCAAGCATCTCATCATATCATACATATCTAAATGTTGATAAAATCAATCAATCACATTCATAAGACAAATTTATCAATCATGCATCGATATATATCTTACTCAAGTAAGAATAAAAAAATCTAATTAGAGCACATTGCTTCACATACAAATCACTTTAAGGGTGTAAAGAAAGGCCTAAGTGTTCAAGGAAAAGTGATAGATATCTAATTACTTTTAAGTGTGTGCATGCCTAGTCTTAGTTTGTGACATCTACTTAAAATCCTAGTTGAATATGAATGCAACTTTGAGTGCATCATGTTTAGATGTTTTGTGCAATATTTTCACCAACAATGTGAGTACAATTTTTGACTCATATATAATCTCAAGGTAAGAAGGCTTTTCAAAAATCTAGGTTGTAGATTCTTATTTTTAACGTAATCCTAATTACATCCAAAGATGTGTAGGCATATTACGTATGTATATACGAATCAAGCACACTCAATATCTTAATTATGTCAATGAAACGAAAGACCTAAGCATAAGTTACTACCTAATGGCAAGTTATGGCATGAGGAGATCCCTAAGCGAGTAATTTACATCGTATATTACTCCCCCTAGCTTAATACGACCTCTCAAAGTTCACACCTATATAATGTAAAGGTGACCTCAAAAATTACAACATATCTTTTATCTTAGGAAAAAAATTAATTATAATCCCTTTCATGTCTTTCATGCAATTCCTAAGCGCGTAATTCAAACATTAAGAGCTTAAAATTATCCAAATCAAGCACAATCTAAAATGCTTAGATTATTCTAAATCTAGAAAAACATGAAGATGTGCACCATGCACATTTCCTTTAATGACCTTATTTTGAAAATCATTTTTCCTAACTTTTAAAGATGCATGTCCAATAAACGACCATAAGTAGGTAAGGTGTGAATTCAAATTCTGCAATTGAGCACCTAGCTTTTAATTAAAGATAATAAGTTAGAGTTGTAAGCTCATGATCTACAAACTTTAATTAACATGCAAACAATCAACATGTTAGCAATAAGCATGAAATCAACTAGCATCATGGTAAGTATGAATGAAAGCAAATAACATCAAAACATATTTCTCATGCAAACTTATTTCTCATATCATCATTTAATCACTACGACAATTAAGCATATAATCACATGGCATCCATTAACTCTCAAGTAATTAAAACCTATCTTATTCCTAAAGACACACAATCATGTGAACAAATTAAATGTGACTAATTAATCATCAAGGCAAGTGGATATGTGAGAAAATTTCATGTTATCATCTTGTTGATTTCTGACATATCCTTAAAACATCTACTTGTTAGCAACATAACCATGCATTTGATTTATTTATATATGCTCTAAATGATTTTCATTTAAGCATTTTGCAGGACCTTATACATACACCATTTCATAACAACATGATCACTAGATGGTAGAAATGTAGAGAGATAAGTAGAGAGAATATTAAAGAGAGAAAGAGATAGAGGGAGGTTTATTTCTTTGCAAGTGTGAAAGAGAAACAAACAACCAACCCCTTTTCCTTACATGGAAAGGGGTATATATAGTATTACAAGCTAGGGTAACGCCTAGATTACACTTGGTTGGGTCGGGCTTGGCTTTGGTTGGGCTTTTGGCCCAAAACACATACAAGGTTAGATTAAACCTCGAGCCCGTAATCCCAACTAGATTATTACATTGATTACAAAGTTACATAAATGTAAAGACCCGTCATATTACATAATGAAATTTACTTCCTTTGTTCGACTTAATATTTTGAGGCTAACAATCTCGCTCGAAGTAAAATCATTGAGATTCTTCAAAGGTGAGATCATTAATCTTCATTGTCTTTAAGCTCTTGAGTCTTGGGTCTTGGTCTTGAACTTTTTTGTAATGGCTTCATTCCTTCATGCATTGTGATCTTTGATCTTGAGCCTTTATCATTGTCTTTAGTTCTGAGATTGGCGGGTTTCACGACCAATGTTTTACCACCCTCCTAGGCAGAGTGCCTAACTGTTGTAGTGAAGTGTAGGCAAGACTCGGGGGGTTATTATCATTCTCTAGGGGAATACTTTGGGTAAATTATACTTTACTAGAGTCTAAAGATTGAGGGAAGAATATTTTTGTATTTTTATATTTTTTTTAGAAAGCAAGTTAAATCTTAGGTTTTGAAGAGTGGGGTAACTAAACTACTAACTACTCCTAATTCTATTCTAATTATGCAAAAAAGTAAATATGTGAAACTTGTATGGTTAAACAAACGTGTTTACCTAATCATGCACTACTCCCTGGTTGCTCTTTCTAATTCTATTGCCCATCACCCTCATTAGTGTAATGAATAATTATTCCCCTAATTCTGTAGCGGGTTGGTCAAGTCCACGTTCTATGTGACAACCTAGTCGGGTGTTACATATCCGATATGCTCCCTCCCAAAAATTAATCACCCATAATAAATACTTAATTCGGAATCCACCCAAAGGTGATTTAGATATGAAGATAAAATCACAGGTATCCTCTAACCTAACCACGTTTCCCTAAACATGTTCGCTATGATATGAAGATCGATATCTAGTTTTCTAGAGCCTAAAGTGCACACCATTAACAAGAAGCAATAAAATAGAGATTAAAAACTAGGTTTTGGGTAAAGGGTTACCCCGATAAAGTATATTAAAACTAAAAATGTTAAGTACAAATGGAATGTGGTTGAAGTACCGCATTAACCTCAAGCTAAACCGCTTGATAAACACATAAAACTAGTGCTTATGACATGCCATAAACACTTACAACTTTAGAGACAACTAATTATAACTAGAACAAATGACTCAACTGAACAAGCTAACCAGCGGCAGACGTTAAAGATGAACTTCCACCTGTTTTTGTATTTGTAAATAAGTTAGCCGATTCATCATACACATATTCAACATTTTCTTCTTTATCGTTCAAGACAGAATAAGAATTAGATGTGGTGATATCATCTTTCTTAGAAGAAGTACCAGCAGTCTTCAGCATAGATGACGATTTAAATGCATTACTCACATTACTAGCTCCCTTCTTTGGTGCTCTTGTAGACACCTTTGGATTATATCTAAGAGGTTGTTTAACCAAGGGACCAGCAAACTGACCACCATTAGTTGACTTTGATTCACCTTTCCTCTTCTTTTGTTTTACCCACCGTTTGGAAACCATCATTTGTCTTCTCAACAGTTGGAGTAACAACATTAGAAGTAGTAACAATATGAGGACTCACCACCTTTTTAGGGCACTGGTCATGAACATGACCAAATATCTTACATAAATCACACTTGGGCGGCCTCCATTCATACTCAACATGAATGGTGTCTTTGGTGAAATCATCCCCAGTAAGTGAAGTAATGCTAATAGTAACAACATTTACGAGATGAGCCTCTGAATTTACCTCAATTAAGCACCGAGCAAAACTACTCCTTCCCCACGAATCATTACACATGGAACTGGTGTATGAATCAACCATAACAGGTTTGCCAATAAACATAGCAATTAAAAAAATACCATCCTCTTCAAAAAATTGAAGAGGAACATCATGCAATTGAACCTATATCAGAATACGAGTCAATTCTTCTTTAAGCAATCTAGTATCCATCGACCATTTCTTAAGAATGATCAGAGAATTATGAATCAACCAAGGACCACACTCTAAAACAGCTTCTAAACTAGCCCATGAATCAAATTTAAAGAAAAAGAAGCCTTTGGTATTCATCATAATCCTTTTCAGCCTATATTTCGCCTAGTTGTTTCTAACATAGTATTCAACAACCGGAAACGCCATTCTCTTTCCAATAAAGTGACCATATAAAGTGTGTTCAAACTGTGTACTAACCTTTTTGACAACTTTACGGGGAATAAAGATGTTAACACCATCAAATACAGGATCAACCACCAAAGGACGGAAGTTAGATTTAACTTTTGGTTGGTCCTTAGAACTTGCACCCGCAGCTTCAGCATAGGATGTTGACTTGGTATTGATGTCCACAAACTAAACAATAGGGTCACTAGGCAAAGCCTTACCAGACAGACTATCATCAACAATTAGGGCACTCTTTTGCATATTCAAAAAAGTATCCCACCTATTACAAATAATATCAAAAATCCCACTGCATGCTTCCTTAGTCAATTTTGACCACAAAGCATTTTTACCCACTTTAAGATCTTTAGTAAATTCATTAATTTCCTTAAGAGAATTGAAGGGAACATTAAATAAAGCAGTAACATCATCAATAGTGTATATTAGAATTTTAGAATCATTAAATTCAAAATCGTCTTTCGCATGAGACGACGTATGTAAAGTAACCGGAACACTAGACGCGTTCCTCGTACCATTAGAATTAAAACCATCATTAGGAAGATTTGAAGCTCTTTGAGCCTCAATTAATTCATACATAATACCTAAGGCATCAATAACTACCTTATGCTTATCATTAGTCATTCCAAATAATAACTCCTCGTGTTTACTGGCATCAATATCCTTTATTAACACCTCCAAGTCACCAACCGTTGTTAACGAAACTCCAAAAATAACAGCAACATCAACATTAGACTGATGTAAAGGCAAAGGAGCATTAGGGGAGACCAAAGGTGATTGAGTCAACCCCTTAGTAGCATTAATAGTATTATTATTACATACTCAAGTAACCTTAGTCGCACTTTGATGTGGAGCATTAACCTCAGACATATTTGTTATACCACTAGTAGAGACACTCGACACAAAAGGAGTAGAGGCGTTCATCCCAGCTACCATACTTGGTTTAGCAGTACCATCACGTATTCCATTAAGTCATTGTAAATGGATCTAAAAATCCTCACCATTAGCATTCCCAGTTAACCTCTCTCTCACATTCAAATTGACAAACCCTTCCATGAACCCTAATCGAAGCAAAACAAGCAGAAAATAAAACGACAGAAAGTAACAAGAATTCTGCGCCTAATTCAATCGATAAATAACCCTAGCATAATGCTAAAGCATGAATTAAATACCCCTAATACTAACTGACTTCCATGATAATAGCAACACCAGACTTAAGGAAGCAGAAAGATCAAAACCATAGAAAAACCCTAACTTAGCGATTACAAGATGAAACCCTAGAAACAATCCAAATGAGCAGATTCGGCCTCAAAATCTAAATAAAACTAAAGTTTAAACAAATATAATCATGTTAAAACTCAAGCGTTATACAGAATTGAGGGAAGATATGCAAGAACGATTGAGAAGTTTTTTTAGGGTTTAGGAGCCATGTAAATCGCCAAGGAGAGGATACGTGAGAGAAAATTTTACAAGCTTATACACTAATTTAATTTAGCCAAGCATGTTAATTGAAAGCGAAGAACAATTAATCAAATAACACATAGACATATTGAATGATTAAAAGGGTAAAGGAACTTCACTTCAATTGAACATGGAGTAACAATGAGTACAAAAGGGCTAGAAAACCCTAAAAATCAACTATATCAGCTGCTACAAAGGTTCTCCCAAGTTTCCACACGAAAATTTGAAAAGTTAAGGTTTGTGTATATAGAAGTTGAGTCTTGACGGCGTCGCTAGGGTTTCGTGATGCCGTCAGCCCGTTGAATCTTCCAAAGGGTTCTTTAAGTCGGCTATTGTGACGCCGTCACAAGTCGTGGTGACGTCGTGGCTTCTTGATCCTGACAGTGTCAAGAGTAATATTTGACGCCGTCTCTACCCACTAAGAAGTCATGCTTTTTAACAAAAAATCAACTTTCTAGGCACTTTTGGTGAAGGCGTCAAAATGGAATTCGCCAACTTGAAAAGTTGCGTTTTTGTCCAGTTTCTTCCTGAATCGAATCCAAGTCACGTGTTTTTCCTCCAAATGCTAAAACTTCAATAAGAAATGAATAAGTAAAATAATTGGGCATATTTGAATGATTTAGGGGGTTAAATGGCCCCAAAAAGTGTATAAAATTACACTTTATCAAATACCCCTACACTTGAGATTTGCTTATCATCAAGCAAATGAGCTTTTCTACCTAGTAATTAGCAAAGTCGGGGGCATTTAACTTATTTAATAAAGATAATTTATGGCACAACCGGTTTAACCTTGTAATTAAAAGCACAAAAATTATATACTAGCACCTCGCATAAGTGTTTGGATTCTCTCTTTCACGCGATGTTTAATGAATTATAACAATATAGGAAATGGAAAAATAAACACTCAATACTTGTCATAGTATATAGATTACCATAAGCTTGATAAAGTATCAAAACCTCCACTGCTTTAGCGTAGGCACCTAAGAATTACTATCAAAGAGGTCTTTTAATGGGTTGTAACGTTAGGTGTAGGGTAAACAAAAACACGGTTGGGGATAATGGGGGAAATTTACTGGTGACAAGCTAATCAGTCTCAAGACTACATGTAAAAGGGGTTACTAAGCCAAGACTCAACAAAAACACTACTAATCGTACACAACTATACATCAAACTCATTCTTTTCTTTTCTCGACTCTTTCTTGACATAAACAATAGCAAGATGGCGACCCGTATATTCTAACAATTTTTTTTGTTTTTTTTCTATTTTTTCAATTTTTTTTCTTTTTTATTTTATTTTATATACACTTTTACCCTGTCATCTGCTGAAGATAAAATAAGTATACATGACTCGGGGTTTATAATGATACCCCTACACTTAAGTTTTTAATAACTCAATAATAAACTAACTAATGACCCGAATTAGTAGGATCAACAAACATGGAGTATATTAAGCACGTATGGGGTAATAATTTGACATTCTTCCCCATTTCTCCATATAAAAAAAACTACCATGAATCACAATCGTCCCAAAACTATGTACACTAACAATAGGCTCGACTTAGTAACCATGTAATCAAGTAAACAATTAACTAGGGTTAAACAATTGTGATAACAATAATGTACTAAAAATAAGTACATACTAGGAAGGCTAAGACGATTTGAGTTTAACATTTAGTGGGGTGTAAACAATTCTCTTCATTAATAATCCGAAATTCATCAAAAAATTACGAGAACCGCGAAAAGGATAAGCTCAGAAGGGTGTACTAGGGGTATCTTGCACTAAAAATGAGTGCATAGCAAGGGTGTGGTGGTAGTTATATGACCAATGAGATCATCGTAACTATAACAAATGCAAAGAAAAAGCAAAGGTTATCCTAATGCCTCTTATCACTTAGTAAATCCTAATCACACGCGATCTCACTGGCAGTCTTAGGATGCATCGCTAAAGCAAGTTCTAGAATCTATAATACTACCGGTACACTCTCATAAGCATTAAAAGTGAATGCTTTTATTCCTAAAGATCTAGGAGCGAACCTTATATTTTGGAGGTGGAATTTTTGAGTGGTAGCGTTTTTGTGCTAGTCATATAACTCCTATCTATGACACACTTCTAATACTACAGTTTCATCGATATATGCCATAAAAGAAATTAAATTTGGGTCAAAATTATCGTCCTAAACTATGTTTCGGTATATTACACATTGGTTCGATCCAAATAGTCTATATATAATTAAATATATATCCTAAATATCTCAAACTAATTATAGTATAGTAAGTATCCC